>CM040245.1:131427872-131630310 GCA_022545495.1 Chrysanthemum lavandulifolium
ACAACGTTGCTTACACCTTTTTCCGGTACAAAGCTAAATACCGAGTCCGTAACACGGTGGACCAAACCAACACGACTATTGCACAACAAATATGTGAAATATCTAATACAAGATCTTCGCTATGTAAATCTTATGAGGAACAAATCAATCAAGGACCCTTGCTTGGATGACTTGTAGAATACTAGTGATCTCTCCTTAGAGAAGGACCTATATGAGAATCACTAAAGAAAGAAAGAAAGAAGTACTCTAGATCAAGTGATCTTTTGTTAGAAGAGAATGAGAGTATATGAGAGAATTAGTAAGAAGAGGGGTGAGTTAGAATGAAGAAATGACTCTATTATAGGCAATTTCGCCATCGCTCCTCGGATCCCACGGATCCCTCCCACAAGGGATCCGCCTAGTGTAAACCTAGGGATCCGTGGACGCCCCTCTTGCCCACGGTTTTTTGGTTATGGGTCATGGGTTATGGGTTGGACCATGGTATTCCTTTAGATTCAATGTATCTAATGAATACATTGTATCTAGTCAAATGGGTATGGGTCAATGGGATATGGATATGATCCATGGGTTATGGTTTTTACCCATCCTAATAAACTATTACAACAAATGATTAATTACAACATTTTTGTATTTAAATGGCTATATGTAAATGCTTTACAAAAATAACATGTATCCTTGTAATTGTACTTAAGATAACATTAAATTTTGTTATCAACAAAACACAAAGAGATCGCAAAATATTAATAAACGTTTTTACGGTTTATTTGTATTAACAATCTCCCCCTTTTTGTTGATGACAAAACATAATGTTATGATGAGTAAAACTTAAGAATAGATGTATGTTTTGAAAGCCCCTAAGTTTTACTTCTTCCCCTTTTGTCGAAACAAAACTTAACCCTACGAAGAAATAAAAGTGTGGAAAAATTAGTCCATGTATCACTTACTCCCCCTTGACGGTAGCTCCCCCTAGTTTGGGGCGTCAAGTGAAGGAAAAAAAACCTACAAAGAGAAAGGTTAGTAACATGCTTAAAGAATCTTGTGATTGAAGAGAATCAATATTGGGAGCCAAGGTATGTAAACAAGGCCTTGTAATAAAACAACAAAGTGTAGTGGTATTTATGCCACCTACAAGCATGTAAAAATAAGAACAAGACTTGTTCTTGAAAATGACTCAAAAGAAAAAAAATACTAAAAATAGAAAATAGTAATAATGATTCCTTCCATGCTTGCATAAGGTTATGGATGGAGGTTTGATGAGTAATGGTATTGATGCGATCAAGGATGAGGTTGAGTATGAATCGCATTTCTTCCCTAACTTCTATTGCAATTTCCTAGTGGATTGGCAATGTTCACAATGTAAGTGATGTGGGTAATGAGTACGGAAGTCCTCCGGGTTATTTTGATTTGTGAGTTGCGGAAGTTGTGGTGGAAAATAGGAAAATACGGATCAAAGTCCGAATGATTGAAGTGGTGGTGGAAAGAACCTAGATGTTCTTGTAGTTTAATGGGAGCTAAAGGTGGTAATGTTTCAAGATCATTGAATATTGTGTTTGGAGAAGTTGGAGGTGTCAAAAAGGCTATTTCTTTTTGTTTTGGTTGTTGAGATCTTGTTGGATTCGTAAGGAGTTCCAAAAGAGTGATTTTAGGTGGTGAGTGATTTGGTGATGAAGTTGGTGTACTCGTTGGTGATGAAGGAGGTGCTATAATGGAAGCATCTTGTGGTGAGTTATTTGATGGTGATGAGCCATGTGATGATGGTTTTCCTAAGCAATAAGATAGGATGTTAATCCGTGCGGATATCCTAGATTTTGATTGTGGTATTTTGGAAGGTGGAAGTACAAAGGTTTGGGTTTCATGAAGATGATTGTTTGTACTAGGTGATTCATCTAAGTTGTAAGAACTTGTGAATGACATGGTGTTGTTTGATTGTGAAGATGAGATGAATATGCAAGCATTTAGGGAGTTATATATATAGAAAAACAAAGCATTGTAATGAATGCTTGACCCAAAATGTGGAATAAAATCTAATGATTAGATATGAATTTAAGGCATGTGATCACGAGAACACAAGCATTAAAGAACATATTCCAAAAAAAATAAAACAAATGTGGATTTTTTTATCCAAAGTGAGAAAAATAGAAGATGAAAAACAACTTATGTCTCACGGATCCTTCCTCGAGGATCCGCCCCGCATGAAGGTCGATCCGTGGGTTCGGTGATCCAGCAGACAAAATTTTCTTTTGGAAATATTTTGCCTAGTGTGTGCCTATATGCAAACTAATTGGAGTTATGTTATCTCGACTCCTAAGAAGAAAAAGAAAACTAAACTAGAAGTGTAAAAGTATATTATTATGTGAGATAACCCGAAAACACATATTTAGTACTTGAGTACGTAATTTAGTGTTACCCATGCTCCTAATTCATTGTGGCTTAAATGAATGTACCCGAAAACACATATTAGTTATGTGTCCCCTTTAGCATTCAAAAGACATGAGATACAATGAAAACGGGTTTTTACGTTGTATTAATAATGAAAAAGCAATTTGTCCTAGACGTGAGAAATTGCTTTTGTGAAGTTGATACGGGAAGAAGTATCATTTTAGAAAGCATTTTGAAAAGAGATTTCTATGTTGTGAAATACAAACATTTTATCCTTTTGAAAGGAGGATGTGTATGTGATTATGTGTTTGTAACTTGTACTTATTTTGAAAGAAAATAAAAAAATTATAAGTGAAAAACTTATCTTGGGTTTTGAAAATTACCGTATTGTTTGTGAGTTGTGCGTGAAATAGAGATCCTAGACTTAGAAAGAAGAAGGCTAGTGTTTACATACCTTGTAGAGTTAAAAAGTAAATTACGACGTTTGTTCCATGAGACCAAGACCAAGACGAAGTAGGTTGAATTGTTCCCGCTTCAACGGTTTGGTGAGGACGTCGGCTATGTTGTCTTCGGACGCTACCTTCTCAATAGAGATGTTCCCCTTTTGAACATTGTCTCTTAAGAAGTGATGACGAATCTCTATATGCTTTGTGCGAGAATGTAATACCGGATTGTTGCTTAGATATATGGCACCCTTGTTGTCACATAGAATGGCTATGTCACTAAGATGAATGTCGAGTCGACTAACGCTTGTTTCATCCATAGTGCTTGTTGGCATGCTTCACGGCGGAGACATATTCGGCTTCGTTGTTGATATTGCTAATGCCGTTTGTTTCTTTGAAAACCAAGATGTTAAACAACATCCCATAAAAGTACATACCCCACTTATACTTTTTCGGTCAACATAATCACCGCATGGTCGAATCGATATACAATTGTTTCTACTCCGTGCCCTTAGGATACCATAATCCTAATTGTGTTGTACCCTTAATATATCTAAATATTCTTTTACGGCTTCTAGGTGTGATGTTTTAGGGTCTTCTTGAAACCTAGCACATAAGCAAACACTAAACATGATGTCCGGCCTACTTGTCGTGAGGTAGAGAAGGCTACCTATCATGCCACGATATTTAGTATTATCGACGGATTCGCCGTCTTCATCTTATGTGAGTTTGGTGTCGGATGACATTGGTGTCTGTTAGCCTTAATAGTTTTATTAGAAGTGATGGTCATTCACGTTTAGGAACTTTGTAACGTGTGTTAGATATCGTGCTAGAATAGTCAACGGGCTCGTGGATTGGACTAAGCTAAATGGGTATTAGTTTAGTTAAGCTTGCCTTATATCCAATCCAACCCATGTCCAAGCCCACGAACGCCCATAGAAAGCCCTTTAGGGCATCTTGTATTTAGAGTATAAATACCCCTCAAATGGTCATTTGAGGGGTGTGCTTGAGTGTGTGTGTGTGTGTGTTTTCTTTTGGAATATACAACTCTCTTGTTTTCATCTTTCTTCACATACACGGTTTGTAGAACATCAAGTCACCATCTTTCTCATCTTTATTTCTTTCTTCTAAGCTTAACGTTTGTGTTTGTGTTGAACGTGTTCTACGCGTAGCGTGGTTTCACGTGGTGATACTTGTGTTCGTTAAGTGGGTTTGTGATAAGGTTGATATTTGTAAGGTCCTACAATTGGTATCAATCGCCTAACAATGGTTTAGGAGTGTTTTGGTTGAAGTTTTTTTTGTAGTGTACGCGTAGTCTTCGTTCTCAAAGTTGTCACACATAAAACATTAATTTTTGCACCTAAATCTTCAAGATTCTTATGGTCTAAGGTTTATATAGTGTTAAAGTTTCTGTGTTTTGCAAAAGTTCAAGCTTTACGTGTTTTGGTTCAATTTTAAACTCGTTTTTGGTTCGTAGTTCATTTCTACGCATAAGCATAAAAGGCATTTTGGGTGTTTACGGTCAAAACTTTCTTGTTATTTGCGTGTTTTGGAAGTCGTTTGTGCATCGAAATCGTTTGAATCATCGAAATTTCTTACGCGTAAGTCAAAACCCTATTTTTACGCGTGAAGAAAGTCTAAACCGTAGTTTTCACGCATAACTTTTGGTGAAGAATCTTCGCAACAACGGTTACTCGATGCTTCCTCACTTGGATAAGTGTGTGGAACACTTCGACTTTGGATATCTTTTACACTATGACGGTGTAAAGGATTTTGGTTTTAAACCAACTCTTACGCATAAGCGTAAAGCTTACGGTAAGCACTCCACGATAAGTTAACTCTTACGCGTAAGGTACTTTACTTCTCACGCTTAAAGTTTACGCATAAGACTTACGCTTAACCTTAGGTTTACGACAAGAATCCTACGCCTAAGCTCTTACGCATAAGGACTCCTACGCATAAGCAATCCCACGATAAGCACTCATTTCTACGCTTAAGAACAGTTTTGAGTAAGATTTTGAGCAAAACTTCAAACGGCTATAACTTTTGAACCAGAATCTGTTTTCAGTGATCTACCCATCAAAACGACCGTGAGAACGAGGAGAATAGACCGCCTAACTATCTAAGGTTCTTTTGGGTCAACCTTCAAGTCCTAAAAACGCTCCGAAAAGAAGTTATTGAGGTTTTTAAGTTTTTAGAGCATATTTTCACTACAACAACCAAGCTTAATCTTCATCCAACACAACTCCTTTATCGTTGAATCAATCCTACATCAACTTTATCATATCATACCTTCATCAATGGCAACTCAACAAGACATTCATGCAGCCGGTGCCGAAAACCGTCCTCCTATGTTGGAAAAAGGTGGTTATCTTCAATGGACAAGTCGATGCTTCGTTACATCAAGACAAAACCTAATGGGAAATTGATGATCAAATCCATTCAAATGGACCCTTCATACTCGACAAGTCCAAGACCCGAAATGTTGATGCAACACCTCCGTCCCACCATTTTTTCGTCTTCAAAAGAATCGGAATACTCAAGAGGATCATAAACAAGTCAAGTAGATGACATGGCAATTCATATTGTCCAACTGGGTTTACCAAGAGACATCTTTGTCAGAGACAAGCCAGAAAATGCTTTTGATATGTGGGAACGTGTTAGACGACTTTGTCATGGAACCGAAATTGGTCAACAAGACACGAGAGAACAAGTCGCTAACCGCTGGGAGAAGTTTACATCTACTCCGGAGAATCAATTGAATCCTACTATGGAAGGTTCTCGCACTTTAATGAATGAGTCGATCGTAAACAAGTTGACACCCGTAACTATCGTGAGCAACATAAATTTCCCGAACATTCTACCGTAAGAATGGGGACGATATGTCACTATTGTCAACCAAACAAAAGACTTACATCAAGTGAACTTTGATCAACTCAACGATTTTCAAACAAAACCAAAATGAAGTGAATGAAGTCAGCAAGAAAGATTAGCAAAGAATCATGATCCATTGGCACCGATTGCAAAGACTCAAACTCTAGTGAATACACAACAACAAGCTTCATCATCTTCCACTAACAACAACTTGCAAAGAATACATTCCACAACAACAAGTTGTTCCACCGTAACAACAACATTACCGTGAACAAGGAATCACCGATCTTGAAATGGAACCGTAAGAAGCTTTGTCACAAGCATTTGCATTCTTGGGTAAAGCATTCGAGGTCGCTATTCCACACCAACTAACAACAACCAAAGGATTTCATTAAATACTGCACAGCAAATTGCACAACCGGTGTGAATATGGGTCATCAAGGACAAATGGTTGGAGTTATTGGGAATCGCAGGATATGCTACCGGATTTCGCATGGGTAATCAAAGGTTCGTAATCGTGGTAATCGATGGGTCGAATGTTGGGAATAGAGCATTGGGTAATCGAATGGGAATGTTGCAGCCCAATATTGGGAATTATGGAAATGTGAATCGTGGTAATAAGGTTAAGTGTTATAACTGCAAGGACCGGGTCACATGGCAAGGAATTGTTTAATACAAATATCGTCATTAAATGTTATTTATATTTTTGATCTTTGCCTAAGTTTTGTTAACGACAAAAGTAAATTTAATTTATAAAAGCTTAAAGCTTGTCAAGTTTATTAGATATTAAAACAAGCTTTCTCAAATAATATATTCATCATTCAAGCATTTACATTTGTGATTAGTAACATCTTGATATGACTCTAATCATTATGTATGATAGTAGTTTTAGAATGTGTTAGGTTCTTAAAACCAAACACTACTTAAGCATTTGCATATTTCTAAAAATAGTAATACAACATTTGACATCATGTATTACATCATGGAAATCATTGGAAGATTTCATTAGATATTTTGTGAAGATTTGTACTCTTCATATCTTGCACAATCTCACTTAGATAGAGTTGACTTTGGCAAGATTTGATATCTTGGTCGTCGGAGACCGGCGGTACCAAAATGGTACAGGCGGAACCCTTTAAAGGGTCCGCCGTCCGTGACTACTCTGTCCATTTTGGCTATAAATAGCAATGCCAAGCCAAGTAGTTTTTCATCCCTTTCCAACATACTTTCATACATATCTCTCTCTAACCTTTCTAACTTAGTTTCATATCATATTAGTGATCTCTTTGTAGCAAAGAAGATCAAGTCATATTCAAGCTTCAACGAGAAGTTGGAAGTCTTGTTTGTTTAGTGTTGTATGATCTAGTGTTGATCCATACTTCATTGTTGTATCAAACCATCATAATCTTGTGAGTGTGAGTGGTTAGTATTTTAGTCCTCAAAATACATTGTGTGTGGGAGTAGTTGTACCCTTGGAAAGAACTCGACATCTAGCTTAGTGTCGGAAATAGTGTAAGCGAAGTGTAAAGGTTTTCTCCGCGGTGAAAGGAGCTTGTTGACTAGTGAAGTTAAACTCTCGAGTGTGAGACTCGGGGAGTGGAGTAGGGCAAGGAAAAAGAGTCCTTGTAGGCGAACCACTATAAACAACTTGTTGTGGTTTGATCATCTCTTTCCTTATTTACTTATTACACATTGCTTGCATATTTCATTAACATACTCAAGATCAATATCAATTGATCTTTCAATAAGTTTCAAAACAAAGTTTTAATTGGTAAACTATTCAACCCCCTTCTAGTTTTCTACAATTGGTACGAGCCTCGTTGCTCAAGAATTTCTAAAATAACTTGTATTTTATAAACTTGAAACGATCCATGGATTCGAAAACTTTAAAGAAGGGCAATCTATGCAAAGACCACCACTCTTTGAAACCAATGGATTTATCTATTGGAAAAACCGTTTTGAAACATATGTAAAATCAAAAGATATAGATCTTTGGTTTATTATTGTTAAAGGAGATTTTAGTTCTACAACAAAGGATATTTCCGTTGATGAACAAAAGAAATTAGTTGCTAAAAATAATGAAGCTAAAATGATGCTTTATAATGCTTTACCTAGAAAAGAATATGAAAGAATTTTTATGTGTGAAACCGCCAAAGATATTTGGGAATCTTTAATTGTTACACATCAAGGTAATTCACAAGTCAAGGATAACAAAATTGATCTTCTTGTTCAACAATATGAACAATTTGTTATCCCTGAAGATGAAACCATTGATTGTGGCTTTGCTCATTTTAACACTATCATTACATCACTTAAAGCACTTGATGAATCTTTTCGTAGTAAGAACTTTGTCAAGAAATTTCTTAGAGCACTCCATCCCAAATGGAGAGCTAAAGTGACCGCTATTGAAGAATCAAAAGATCTCTCAATAATGTCACTAGACGAGCTAATTGGCAACCTCAAAGTTCACGAAATGGTAATGGAGAAAGATTCGGAGATCATCAAAGGAAGAAAGGAGAAGATCAAATCCGTTGCTCTTAAAGCAAAGGCGGAATCAAGCGATGATGGTGAATCTTGTTCGGTAGTGAAGATGAGGAGTATGCCATGGCCGTTAGAGATTTCAAGAAGTTCTTTAGAAGAAGAGGAAAGTTTGTAAGACAACCTCGAGAAGAAAAGAAGCCATTCGAAAAGATCGGGATGATAAGAAGAGTAAAGGTGAAAGAAAGTGTTTTAGATGTGGTGATGCAAGTCATCTCATAGGAGAATGTCCCAAGCCACCTAAAAGCAAAACTCAACGAGCTTTTGTAAGTGGTGCTTGGAGTGATAGTGAAGACGATGAAGAATCAAGCAAGGAAGAGATCGCTCTAATGGCACATGAGTCAAATGAGGTACTTTCCGACTCTTCTTATTCTTCTATAGATGATGACACCTTGCAAAAACAATATAATCAATTGTGTGAGCTAAGTCTAAAATCATAACTAAAAATAAATTTCTAAAGACAAAAGGAGTTTTTGGAAAATGAGGTATATGAGTTAAAAGAAAAAGCAAAACGACTTGAAAAAGGAAAAGCAAATGACGATGATTGTAAATCATGTCAAGAGCTTAATCTTGAAATAGAAAAACTAAAGCTCACACAAGAAGTTCTAATAGAAAATAATTCTAAGTTTAAAAGGTTTAACAAAAACATCGCTCTTGCCGATGAAATAGTTAAAATCCATAAAACACCGGGAGACATGAATGGGCTAGGTTTTAATGAAGTATTAATTCAAAGAGTCAAAACAAAACGGCCGAAAAGGACGAACATTACATCAAAATTGTTTGATGCAAAGACGGACGAACGGAACCAAAATAAGGGTTCCGTCCGTTGTAAAAATGGTACCTTGGAACTTCAAAAGTAACATAATGTTTGCAATACGGACCGTCTTGAATTTGTTAAAGTAACAAAGAAAACCAATGATAATGTTAAACTAAAACCAGCCATTATATCGGAGTAGGACTTGTTAAAATGAATTTAGATCAAAAACTACTCAACAACGATATAAAACTTCTTTTGCCAAACGCCCCTTTCCTAAGAGCAACCACAACGTTCAACCTAACTACCAACACAACGGTTGGAATCAAAACTTTCCTAGACCATATCAAACTCCAGATTACATGCCATGGAACTCTTACCCATCATTTCCATACATGAATCAAATAAATGGTATGTTTAACCCAAACGGACCCATGAGATATTGGGGACCAAATGTTTGAGTTATTTGCTTCTTAGGTATGCTTGAAAGTTGGATTGGAACCGATGAATGGATAAAAGATAGTGGATGCTCACGACACATGACGGCAACAAAGTCTCTTCTCATCATACCAAGAGTATGACGGAGGTAATGTCACTTTGGTAGCAATCTCAAAAGCAAAATCATTGGCAAAGGTACGATTGCTCATAACTCTCTAACTATTGAAAATGTTGCTCATGTGGATAGGTTAGGATTTAATCTACTTAGTATTAGCCAACTATGTGATAAAAAGTATAAAGTACTATTTGATGAAAATGGTAGTAAAATACTAAAAGATGGTATCACCATAGCTAAAGGAGTTAGGAAAAATAACATATCGTCATGAAAATAGATAAAACATATAATGACAAACTTTGCTTAACAACATTAGACGATAGCTCATCTCTTTGGCATAGACGCTTAGGTCACGCTAATATGAGACTTATACAAAACCTATCTTCAAAAGAGTTGGTTAGGAATTTACCAAAACTAAAATATGACCAACACTTTTGCGACGCTTGCAAAATTGGTAAACAAACACATAGTAGTCACAAATCTAAAAATATGGTGTCCACATCTAAGTGTCTAGAATTATTACATATGGACTTGTTTGGACCATCCGCTATAAGAAGCTATGGAGGCAACTTATACACTTTGGTCATAGTAGATGATTACTCAAGGTTTACTTGGACGTTATTTTGAAAACCAAAATGAAGCTTTTGATAAATTTGAAATACTTAGCAAGAAAATTCAAAATCTTCTAGGTGTCAAAATTGTGTCGATCCGAACGGATCATGGTCGTGAATTTGACAACGAAACTCAATTTGGAAACTTTGTGATACAAATGGTATAACACATAACTTTTCCGCTCACGAACACCTCAATCAAATGGAGTAGTAGAACGTAAAAATAGAACAATTCAAGAAATGAGTAGAACAATGCTTAATGAACAAAACATTCCTCAAAAGTTTTGGTGTAACGCCATTGACACTTCTACATATATTTTAAATAGAGTCTTAATCGTCCTTTCCTAAACAAAACACCATATGAACTTTATAAAGGTAAAAAGCCAACATTAGGATATTTTAGAGTCTTTGGATGTAAATGTTTTATTCTTAATACTAAGGATTATCTCACCAAGTTTGACCCAAAGTCTTATGAAGGTGTATTTCTTGGTTACTCTCAAACTAGTAAAGCTTACACTAAACAAAGAAACAATGATAGTCGAGGAATCGTTGAACATAACATTTGAAAGTCCACCTCCTCTAAGACATCACCTTTGGTAGATGATGACTTAGTTGAAAGTCAAATAATAGAAAGTCAAATTAATAATAACAAGGAAGATGAACCATCAAATAAGGAAATTGTCAACATCAAAGAATCTAAAAGTCATCCATTAGAAAAGGTCATAGGACAACTTAATCAAAGAACCTTAAGGTCACAAGCCCAAAATCAAAGTAATCATTTTGTTTTGTATCCACCATTGAACCAAAACCATAAATGAAGCAATAAAAGATGAATCATGGGTAATTGCCATGCAAGAAGAATTAAACCAATTCGTTAGAAATGATGTTTGGAAACTAGTTCCAAAACCCAAAGATCAAACTATAATTGGAACAAAATGGGTCTTTCAAACAAAATGGACGAAAATGGTGTAGTATCTAGAAACAAAGCTAGGCTTGTTGCACAAGGTTATAATCAACAAGAAGGAATTGACTATGATGAAACTTATGCACCGGTAGCTAGACTTGAATCTATTAGAATATTACTTGCTTATGCATGTGCTTATGACTTTAAATTATTTCAAATGGATGTTAAAAGTGCTTTCCTTAATGGGTTTATTAACGAAGAAGTGTATGTTGCTCAACCTCCGGTTTTACCGACTTTGAGAAACCACATCATGTCTTCAAACTCAAGAAAGCATTATACGGCCTTAAACAAGCACCTAAAGCTTGGTACGACCGTCTTAAGACTTTTCTTATTGATAACAAATATACTATGGGATTAGTAGATAATACTCTTTTACTAAGAAAAGGAATCACAAATTATTATTGTTCAAATATACGTTGATGACATTATATTCGGATCAACTTGTCAAGAACTATGTGATGATTTCTCTAAAATCATGCATGACGAGTTTGAAATGAGTATGATGGGTGAGTTAAACTTCTTTCTAGGACTTCAAATTAAACAACTAGAAGATGGTATTTTCTTTAACCAATCTAAATATATAAAAGACATGCTTAAGAAATTTGGTCTTGAAGATTCCAAACCAACTAAAACACCCATGTCCTCGGACACTAAACTCACCAAGGACGAAGAAGGTGAATCCGTAGATAACACTAAATATAGAGGAATGATTGGTAGCCTACTCTATCTTACGGCTAGTAGACCCGACATTATGTTTAGTGTTTGTCTATGTGCTCGCTTTCAAGAAAACCCAAAGGCATCACACTTAGAAGCATTAAAAGGATTTTAGATATATTAAGGGAACAACATGTTTAGGATTATGGTATCCCAAAGGAACGGGTATAGAAACCATAGTGTATGCCGACTCGGATCATGCCGGTGATTATGTCGATAGAAAAAGTACAAGTGGTATTTGCACTTTTGTTGGACATTGTCTCACCTCATGGTTTGCAAAGAAGCAAACGGCTTTAGCCATCTCTACCATCATGAGCCGAGTACGTCTCACCGGAAAAGCATGTCAACAAGCTCTTTGGATGAAGCAAGCTCTTGAGACTATGGAATTCATCTCAACGACATTGTGATACTTTGCGACAACAAAGGAGCCATCGATCTCAACAAGAATCCCGTTCAACATGCTCGTACAAAGCACATTGAAATCCGTCATCACTTTCTTCGCGACAATGTTCAAAAGGAAACATTTCAATCGAGAAAGTATCCTCCAAAGACAACATTGCCGACATCTTAACTAAACCTCTTAAACGAGAACATTTTAATCTTCTTAGACTTGGTTTAGGGTTAATGGAACCAAACATGTAGGATAAACATAGCCTAAAACATTAGAATAGTCAAACCAAAACAATTTTGCCTTGTATGCGCTCGTTGTACCACACCAAACGACAACACGGGCGGAACCAAATATTTGGTGCCGTCTCGTCCGTGGTGACATCTGTGGCAAAAATGCTATATACAAAACATCCTCTTCCTCAAAACCCACTTTACCAAAACGTGTAAAACTTAAACCAAGCTCATTATTGACACCTTCCCACTCACTAATCACTGAAGATAACATCATTGTAAGTATCCTAACTACATTTTATCTCTTAATTCTGAGTCTAGGATTCTTATTTATGCACAAAACTATCACAAATCATTACATGGGGTTTTATGTATGCTTTTATACCAAATATGAATTCAATTGGCAAATTGCATAACTAGTCATTGAAATTAGGTACTACATTATCATATTGCATAAACAAATCATGTTTCCCACTAATTGATAGATAATGAATATAAGGCCTTATTCAAACAACCAAACACCCCATGTCAAAAGTTTTGAAAAGCTTCTCACTTGTAGGAAAACAATTTTCATTGCTAATACAAATAGAAACGTTAAATTTTCATCACTTGCATGCTCTTGAATACTAAAGGTATTGCATAACTAATATGCATTCCCGGGTATATTCAAATGAAGCCACATTGAATTAGGAGCATTTGGGTTATCTCATGGTATTTGCCAAACACCCCACTAAAACCATTTTGTGCATAAAATGAGTCGAGATAACCGCAACTCCAAATTGTTTTCATATAGGCACACACTAGAATCAAAAACGTTAAAATTTATTCTCATTTTTAACATATTAATTCTTGTCCTTAGGAATAACCATGGTAGCCGCAAGATTCTATGATCACAAAGACACCCTTAACTACATTCCCAAACACCACAAAACCAAAGGACTTACCAAGGAACAAGTAGAAATATTTAGGGTCTAGAATCAAGGTATTTCCATGAGGTAGAACCATTCACCCATCTTTCCTTGAACATACCAATCTTCGTGAAGAACTAGCCGCCATTCAATTCGATTGTCTTCTTGACATTGATGAACCAATTTGTCCTAGGTTTGTGTTAGAATTCTATGCTAGTGTGACCGGTTTTAGTGATGAAGATGATGATGAATTTTGTCTTAGCTTTAGAATCAACCAAAATGACTACACCATCACCTTGAGCGAATTTGCTAAAGTACTAGGAATTCCCAACCGAGGAACTTGTGTCTACACGGATAAGTGGTCACTCACCGCCCTTGATGCAATCAACGACCGCACTTCTCCCTATCTAACCCGTTTGGCCGATAAGGATGTCATCCGTGAACACCTTTTTAACCCAAAAACTGATACAACCCGAGTAACCCGAAAGGGAAAAGAGGTAGACCGAGATCCATATGGAATGGAGCTAAATGAACTTAAGCCCGAATTTAAGAAATGGGAGGAGTTACTTAGAGCAAACGTCATTAGCACCATAGGAAATAGGGATCACATAAACGCTTGTCTTTGCCACATGCTCTACAACTTGTCCACCCGACAACCATTCAAATTAGCCTACTACATAGCTAGGAGAATGATTGATATTCCAACTCAAGGATCAGTTGCTCTTCCATACGGGATGCTTCTCACCCGTCTCTATAGAAACTTCGCTCCAATTCCACCAACCCCAAAAGGGATGCACCTTCACTATGAACTCATCCCTCACATCTTTGTACCTTTGAGTGATGCTCGAGTTGCTAAGACTAAAGGCAAGAGAGCTAAACCTCCAACTCCTTCATCATCATCATCAAATAGCTCCGAGGATGGTCTTCCAAGCTCTCATCTTCCACCTCATGAGTATTACGCATCTCTTCCCGAGATTGAGAATGAATCAGCAGAATTCAAACAAACTAAGGGAATGTTCAAGTGCCTTGGTAGGATGATGAACAAGATTTACAAGAAGTTGGACAAATAAGGGTACTTTAAGGAGTGTTTGGAACAATGCATTATCATTAATGTTTGATACTATTTAGTTGTTTTTATTATGTAGGATGATAATATAACTTGAAACAATGGTGTATGCTAACAATCTCATGCAGGGGGATAGCACAAGTATGCTATCAAATTTTACCCATTTTCACTTTATTGTGAAAATCAATAAGTCTTGCTCAAAATCTATGCTCCACTATGTTTATACATGTGTTATTTACTTTTCCTAACTAGAAATGTTTAGTATAACATGTTTTGAGAAAAATTTCGTGTTTCGAAATGTCCCGATACCTAAAAATGTACTCTATCCATATTCAAGACTCACGGATCGACGGCACCATAATTTTGGTAATGTCCTTTATGTAGTTTGGTACCGCCGCACACTGTCTGATAGCGGACAGACGGCACCCTTTTAGGGTACCGTCTGTGTATGATTTTGGTGCCGTGGATCCTCTAGGTAATTTTTGAATTTCGACTCTTTCGTGATTCCAAATTATCTTCCATCACTTATAAATCAATCTTAACTAGTTTATAATGTTATTAGAACTAGTATAATTTACTAAGGTATATAAGAAATCCATTTCCACCAAAATTAAAAATTTGAAAAATCCACCCAAGGAGCCCTTTGGCATAAAGGAAGGAACCAAATTTTGGTACCTTCAAATCCATGGGTAATCTGAATGTTAGGAAATTCCACTCACTAGAACACATTTATTGCAAATCTTTTCTTCTTCACTCCATCCTCTTGTATGGATTGACTTGGGTGATATGACTAGCATTCAACCCACTTCCAAATCATTAGGAACCTCATCTCTTCAATGGTTTAACATCAAATCAAACCATTTCTCCACAATTTCTCACTTCTATAAATTGAGAGGTTTTACCATGATCATCCTCACACCTTCTTCATTCTACTACTATCTAGCAAATCAAAACCCAAGTCAAAATGACAAAATCATCACCAAAACCTTGCAAGAAAACCGCTAGAATTAGCGTAAGGCCTTGTTGCTTTGTTCAACTTAGCTCATCATCCGAGTCTTCTCCACTCACCATCTCATCTCCCATTAGAGATGATACAAGCCTTACTTTAGCTACACCCACTTCATCACACATTGTGATCACCACTCCACCACCAACAAAAACACCAACTTCACCTCCGGCACCCATCCAAACATCCAAAACACCCTCACCACCTTCACCAAGGTCTCCAACTCACTCCCATGGAGTTATTTTCAACTCCACCAACATCACCAAATCCTTTCCTAGAGGACTTGGAAGACTTGCCTCCTAGGCCAAATCATCCACCACCATTGCCATCATTTGGCACAATTGAGCGGATTGCTCATGAGTCACCTCGGTCATCCATTGACCCAAACGCCCCATTAGGGCCAAACCTCTTCTCTTCCACCCCATTCACAAGGACATTCATGGTCCTTTATATGGGATCATCCACTTCCATCATCAATGTCCCTCACATTGAGGACATTTGAGTGCATGTGGGATGACAATCCCACTAGAGAGAGATTCAAGCCGAACTCCACAACCTCCACCAATTCAAAGGCATGGTGGATTCTCATTTAAGTGAGACAATGCAAATGCAAAGTGCTTTGCTTGCATCCATCATGACCACTCCAAACATCCCCAACACCACCAACACATCCACCATTCCACCACCACAACCTCCATGCAACATTCTACCCAGGGAGATTGTCACACCCCAAATTACATTTTTGCGTGAATGGAATTCACGGGATTGTTGTCATAGCATCACAATCACAGTTATATTGAGCGACCTAAAGTGTCGTTTGAAAATACATCGTTTGATTTAATAAAATAATCGAGTTTACAAAGTAGGTCCCAAATGTAAATCAACGTGCGGAAATAAGTTTGTTACAATTCAAACGATGTTTTAAAGTACGTAAAACCCAAGTGAGACGCGTCGTCATCGCGACTCCATGATGTGTCCAAATGCATGCCATGAAGTGAATGCCTTAGATACCGAGATAAAACATGCTAAAAGTGTCAACACAAAGGTTGAGTGAGTTCATAGAGTTTGAGTTGAAATGTAAAGCCTTTCAAAATCGTTTATGCATTGTAAATCGTTGAAAGGCATTCAAAATCCACTCGGTTCAAGTTCCGCCCATACAAAACTTGCAAACTGTGTATTCACAACCCATTGCCGAAATGTATGTATAGTTTATGTTCAAACATAATCGTCAAATGAATTCACAAAATAGTGCATAACTCAATGTATCGAAATCAATACAAACATTGTAATCCAATAGCACCTAACTACAAAACTTGCAACCTGTGTGTTCACAATTGTTCCAAAATATGAGTTCAGTTAATGCAATGAGTGTAGTTCAAATACCAAGACCGTTAGTCCATGAATATACCAAGACCGTTAGCTCAATGAATATACCAAGACCGTTAGACCAATGAATATACCAAGTCCGTTAGCTCAATGAATATACCAAGTCCGTTAATCGATAGTATTCCAAATAGATCAATGATATGATATAGAGATTCTAAGTATGGCAATATGGTTGGTTTGCATGACTAGCATTATTCCTTAAACATATAGTTTGCAAATAGTCGTGATAGTCATATGAAAATAGTTTGAGCATGTATCTCCCCAAAGAGTTTAATAAAAACAATTAAAACAAGAAAAGTGGGGCTATGAAAACTCACTTGGACAATGATGCGATGACAAAAGTGAGTACACCGAAATGTAATGTGATACGTTAATCTTGACCTATTACGAATGATATGATATGTCATGAGTTGCAATGTAATGTTATGCATGCACTTCGTATGTTATTTATACCATTTACGGGTTTTGAAAATATTACTCGTCGTCGAAAAATACTCTTTTGACGTCTTGACCCTTCAAAATGACTTTACATGTTTTTACGTCAAAATGTCATCCTACAATGGTTTTATAATGATTTTTGGTGAAATTACCACTTTTCGTCGCAAAACAATGTCGTCGGAAAAATCATGAAATCAACAAAAATGGCTCCGGAAAAGTAGTCGTAAAATGGTGTACGTCGATCGTTAGAGAACGAACTCGACGGTTTTGGAAAGTTTGTATCGATATCTAAAAGTTTCAGTTCAGGAGTTTTCGTCCAAAAGGTCTCGATCATAAAGATATTAAAGGCTAAAGATGGTGGTTTTGCTAATTGTGTGCAGAAAATGAGTTTCGGCCAAGTTTGAACATCCGTAAATAATTTACTATGACTCCGCTTGACAAACGGCTTTTTGTTTTGAAAAATATGGCCGATGAACTTGATTTTACTAGAAGACACTTCGTTCCGAAAAGTTTCACATCGTGGTTAAAAACAGCCGCAAACATAGCCTTTACAGCTAATGAAATACTTATAACGTAAAAATAATATAGTTTTTCAGAAAATAATAGTTACGGCAACTTTATGAAAACGTGCATATATTTGTCGTTTCAAATCCGTTTTCTACGTATAATATGTCCTTAGCTTCGTATCGAAGTAAACTAATATATTTTGATAAGTCGAAATAATTTGTGAAGCTTAAGGCTCGTTTTGACCCGAACAAACTAAAAGCAAAGCTGAATTTTCGAAAAGTAAACATTTCGTCGTCAAACTTTAAAAATTCACCACGGCTTCGTTATAACTCCGTTTTATCCGTTCAAAAGGCCACGGATTCGTTTTAAAGTATATTTTCTAAATATCAAGGCCAAAACTTCGTACCAACAGTAGGTTTTCCAGAAATTCGAATTAAGGACAGAACCTTTTATATAGTTATCGAAAATAGTTTTCTCGGACAAAACCTATTCTAATCCCTTCAAATCAACTCCAAAGCTAATCTAATCCTACCATACACCTTCTTAGGGTGTCATGGGTTCCTAATCACCATCAAGACCAAAGAATACCATGGGAATATTTATAGGATGACCAATATGTAAATATAACTCTAAAATCATGAAATAAATGGTATAAATCACATATCATGCATACTAGCTCCAAAAATGAAAAGAAACATATGAAAATGAAAAGGAAACTTGAAAAATAAAACATGCTTACAAGTGATAGATGATGAGGTGTAAGGTAACAAGGATTAAACCTAAATCACCTTGGTTTTTATTTCAAAACCTATAAAGGATATAACTAGATTGTAATATGGCTTGATCTTGCAAAACTTTTGATCCCTTAGCACCTTGAAGTTGTGGACCGGTTGAGAGAGAAAAGAAAGAGAAAACTTTGGTAACTTGAAAGATTATGAGGTGAATAATGAAATGAATATGGTGAAGTAAAGACTTATACTTAGAAGAAGACAATTACCAACTACCATTAAATCATCCCCTTCCCATAGGACCGGTTTTAGGGATCTTGTATCTCAAGATATATATTTTTTTTTTCTTTAAATGTATATGTGTAATTCATTTGTAAATAATTTGTAAGAAATGTGCAAGTATGTGTATAATTTGTAACTTGTAGGATAAATGGAAATTTTAGGTACAAGTAACTTTTTAATAGGTCAAAATAGAATGTATTGATATAATAAAAATTGTAAAAATACTTTCCTTGTGAAATTTGAGTGATAAAATAATTATCGTAAAATTTTTAAGAAAAACGTCGTAATAATTAAACTTTAACGATTAATATACGAAATAAATTTGAAACACTAGGAAAACTAAAAATATAGTTTTATAAACTAAATGTAAGTTTAAAAATACCTCGGGATCATTTTTGAAAGTAATGGATTAAATATTTAAAATAATAACTCACGCGATAAAGATTATTAAATATAAAAATTACGCGTTGAAGGTGAAATGAAATGTCGTGAATGAACTAATGAGATGCACATGATGTCAATGAAATGTAGACTAATCATAGTCCATATGAAATGTACGTGATGTCATGATCATGAATTCGCCGCTAAACCTTCAAGGTTACGCGAATTTGAAACAAGTAAACCAAGTTTACTATAAATGTTGAAATAATGAGACATGAATTGTGTCAAGAAATGACCTGAAAGTACGGGTTGTCACATTCGCCCATCCAAAAAGGAATTCAGTCCCTGAATTCAATCGTTGTTAGTCTATCGGGTTTAGGGTTTGATGTGGCAAACTTTCCCATTCTCGAGCAAAACCCTCAAAAGACTTTTTGGTAACGGTTTTACTTAATCCCACAACTCATCAAACAAGAACGTCATGAGATTAGGCTAAATCGGTTTAGGTAACGACTTGTTTCTAGCTCGATCTTTGCAACTCATCAAACAAGAACTCACGCGGATCAAACGGAAACAAGTGGTTTGAAGAAAATCTTTTGAAAATTTGGCTCGATTACGGAATTGCTTACACATATAAGACTACTACTCCCTTCATTGCATGATTCTTCTGAATTAGACATAGGTGATCGGGCTATGTATAATTTAGGAGTAACTATGCAATGCTTGGACTAATCGACTCATATGTTTGTTTGGTGTTGAGTCAACTGATGTTAAAATTGTGATGAACATCGAGGAGAGAAGACATGGAGAAGTGTCGTTAAAATGATAGTTAAAGTAAAAGAATTAAAATCCTCGTAAATGATAACAAATCGAAAGAAAATAAAGTACGATAGATGAGAATATTTTACAACAAGTGGTTTAGCAAAAGTAGTACATCGTTAAGTTATAAAGTTTTGAATACGATGGAAAACATAAACTTAGTACAACATAATACATAAGGAGAGATAAGACATTAGTTTCGAACTTCTTCGGTCTTCCGCGTCGTTGATACCTTGACGACTCCTCCTCCTTCTAACATATATACATTCCCATGAGCACCTTCGACTTGTTGACCTTGGTTTTGAGGACATTGATTCCGATAGTGTCCTTGCTCCCCACATCGTAACATGTAACCATGGCCTTGCCTCTACAATTCACGGCAAGGTGTCCCGATTGTTGACACTTGTAGCATAGCGGACAAAGACCCGTGTGATGATACTTACATCGATTACATAGTGGGTAGGTTCGGCATAACCTCTTCGCCTTCTATTGGTGCAAGAACATATACCATTGCGACTTCTTGCCCTCTATTATGTTGTTGATGATGGTTAGTGTTGCGGTTTTGGTTGTTGTTGTTATAATCTCCTTGGTCGTTTTCCCATTTTCTTTGTTGTGGTTGATTTGGTTATCGTCGTTGTTGTTGTTGTTTTGGTTATTGTAGTAGTTGGTGCGGTTGTTGGGGTTGTTGTTGTTTTGGTTGGTGTTGGTGTACTTGCCTCTCTTCACTATCCGGGCCATGAGCTTTTGAGTCAATCGAATAGCTTCCTCAATCGTTATGGGTCGGAAGAAGTCACATCGCCTTGAATAATTTCGGAAGTCCCCGATGAAAGCCTCTAGCAACTTCTCATTATCGAAACCATGGACGGGCATAACACACCAATTCTTGGAATCTCCGAATGTAAGTGTCAATATCGTACCCAATGGTTACTAATTCATAGAACTCCGTCTCCAACTTTTTGATTTCCGTCGAGGACAAAACTTCTTAGTCACCAAACTCTTAAATTGCTCCCAAGTAAGCTTGAAAGCATTCTCCATCCCAATCGGTTGAGCATAAGAATTCCACCACGACAATGCTCCATCGAGTAATGTGCTCGTAGCAAATTTAACTTTACTATCATCCGGACAGTTACAAAGCAAAACACCGATTCCAATTTTTCAAACCATCGCACCATTGCGTAGCTCCTCGGTACCTCTAAACTTAGTGGGCTCACCACTTTGAAATCCTTGTACGAACATTTCTTAACTCCGGATCCTCCGGCATTTCGATAGTGACTAGCCTAGCGGCTCACAGAAGAATCATGACCTCGGCGGCAGCAGCCACCGTTTCCTTTCAACTCTTAGAGCATTAGCAATGCTATCATTCACTAACTTCGAATAGCCGCTTGGGTCATTTCAACTGTAGCTTTCTTGATTGCCATATCTTCTTCAAAACAAGAGGAAATGTGAGGCGTAGCAAAATCCGATGTTAATAATAAGCGCTTCAAAGAAATGTGATAAGAACGATGAGTTTGAGGTTATCTTTCAAAATGATCGACGGGTTCCAAAAGATGGGTTATGAGGTGTTGTAAGTGCTTCAATGTATGATGGTTTAGAGACTTAATGTGTGAATAAAGTGTAACTCGACATGTTAGTGGTGAAACAAAGGAGTGAGAGTGACTTCGCCCTATTTAAAGGTTTATCTCGGCATTCGACGTTATCGGTGATGAGTCGATTGATATAAAATTGTGATAGGAATGACAAGGAATTCTCCACGTTAGAGTATGGGGAAAAATAATGGAATGGGCATTTAAGGGCATCCATGTGACAATCGATGTGAAATGAAAGTGAATAACTCGAAAAAAAATGTACGTAATGACCGCATGTGAAGTGAACCCGCACTTATGATGAAATGATGAGATGCTATGATGATGTAGTTATAGTCTAGGGTCAATGATGCAACCTAGTTCTCTATAATCAAGCTCGATGCCAATCATCACACCCCAAATTACATTTTGCGTGAATGGAATTCACGGGATTGACCGTCATAGCATCACAATCACAGTTATATTGAACGACCTAAAGTGTCGTTTGAAAAATACATCGTTTGATTTAATAAAATAATCAGAGTTTACAAAGTAGGTCCCAAATGTAAATCAACTTGTGCGGAAATAAGTTTGTTACAATTCAAACGATGTTTTAAAGTACGTAAAACCCAAGTGAGACGCGTCGTCATCGCGACTCCATGATGTGTCCAAATGCATGCCATGAAGTGAATGCCTTAGATACCTGAGATAAAACATGCTAAAAGTGTCAACACAAAGGTTGAGTGAGTTCATAGAGTTTGTATTGAAATGTAAAGCCTTTCAAAATCGTTTATGCCGCAAAGGCATTGTAAATCCACTGAAATGTTCAAGTTCGCCCATACAAAACTTGCAACTGTGTATTCACAACCCATTGCCCAAATGTATATATAGTTTATGTTCAAGCCCACATCGTCAAATGAATTCACAAAATAGTGCATGGCTTTATGTTCCAAACGTTTATGATGTCAAATGAATTCACACTAGTACCCAAGTCCGCCCATACAACACTTGCACATGTTCAATAGCACTTATGTCGAGTTAGTTCAAATGAACATAGTCAATTCACTTAACTCCAAGACCGTTAGTCAATGAATATACCAAGACCACCTCAATGAATATACCAAGACCGTTAGACCAATGAATATACCAAGATATAGCTCAATGAATATACCAACACCGTTAATCGATAGTATTCCAAATTGATCAATAATTTATGATATAGAGATTCTAAGTATGGCAATATGGTTACTTTCATGACTAGCAAATTCGGATAAACATATAGTTTGCAAATAGTTGTGAAAGTCATATGAAAATAGTTTGAGCATGTATCTCCCCAAAAGTTTAATAAAAATTAAAACAAAAAAGTGGGGCTATGAAAACTCACTTGGACAATGATGCGATGACAAAAGTGAGTACACCGAAATGTAATGTGATACGTTAATCTTGACCTATTACGAATGATATGATATGTCATGAGTTGCAATGTAATGTTATGCATGCATTCCATATGTTATTTATACCATTTACGGGTTTTGAAAATATTACTCGTCGTCGAAAAATACTCTTTTGACGTCTTGACCCTTCAAAATGACTTTACATGTTTTACGTCAAAATGTCATCCTACAATGGTTTTATAATGATTTTTGGTGAAATTACCACTTTTCGTCGCAAAACAATGTCGTCGGAAAAATCATGAAATCAACAAAATGGCTCCGGAAAAGTAGTCGTAAAATGGTGTACGTCGATCGTTAGAGAACGAACTCGACGGTTTTGGAAAGTTTGTATCGATATCTAAAAGTTTCAGTTCAGGAGTTTTCGTTCAAAAGGTCTCGATCATAAAGATATTAAAGGCTAAAGATGGTGGTTTTTGCTAATTGTGTGCAGAAAATGAGTTTCGGCCAAGTTTGAACATCCGTAATTAATTTACTATGACTCCGCTTGACAAACGGCTTTTTGTTTTGAAAAATATGGCCGATGAACTTGATTTTACTAGAAGACAATTCGTTTCAAAAGTTTCACATCATGGTTAAAAATAGCCGCAAACATAGCCCTTCTGACTAATGAAATACTTGTAACGTAAAAATAATATAGTTTTTAGAAAATAATAGTTACGGCAACTTTATAAAACGTGCATATATTTGTCGTTTCAAATCCGCTTTCACGTATAATATGTCCTTAGCTTCGTATCAAGTAAACTAATATATTTTGATAAGTCGAAATAATTTGTGAAGCTTAAGGCTCGTTTTGACCCGAACAAGTAAAAAAGAAAGCTGAATTTTCGAAAAGTGTTTATTTCGTCGTCAAACTTTAAAATTCACCACGGCTTCGTTATAACTCCGTTTTATCCGCTCAAAAGGCCACGGATTCGTTTTAAAGTATATTTTCTAAATATCAAGGCCAAAGTTTCGTACCAACAGTAGGTTTTTCCAGAAATTCGAATTAAGGACAGAACCTTTATATAGTTATCGAAAATAGTTTTTCTCGGACAAAACCTATTCTAATCCCTTCAAATCAACTCCACAGCTAATCTAATCCTACCATACACCTTCTTAGGGTGTCATGGGTTCCTAATCACCATCAAGACCAAAGAATACCATGGGAATATTTATAGGATGACCAATATGTATATATAACTCTAAAATCATGAAATAAATGGTATAAATCACATATCATGCATACTAGCTCCAAAAATGAAAAGATGCATATGAAAATGAAAAGGAAACATGAAAATGATAAAAACATGCTTACAAGTGATAGATGATGAGGTGTAAGGTAACAAGGATTAAACCTAAATACCCTTGGTTTTTATTTCAAAACCTATAAAGGATATATACTAGATTGTAATAAATCTTGATCTTGCAAAAATTTTGATCCCTTCACCTTTTGGTTGTGACCGGTTGAAGAGCCAAAAGAGAGAGAAATTTGGTAACTTGATCTATTATTGGTGAATGAGTGAATGAATGTTGAAGTAAAGTTTGTAGATATTCTTAGAAGATAAGTACCAACTACCATGGTTGAGTTCCCATTAGGACCGGTTTTAGGGGATCTTGTATCTCAAGATATTTTTTTACTTTAAATGTATAAGTAGATTAATTTGTATAATTTGTAAGAAAACTGCAAGTAATGTGGTAAATTTGTAACTTGTAGTATAAATGGAAATTTTGGTACAAGTAAGTTTTTAATAGGTCAAAATAGAATGTATTGATATAATAAAATTGTAAAATACTTTCCTTGTGAAATTTGGTGATAAAATAATTATCGTAAAATTTTAAGAAAACGACGTAATAATTAAACTTTAACGATTAATATACTGAAATAAATTTGAAACACTAGGAAAACTAAAAATATAGTTTTTATAAACTAAATGTAAGTTTAAAATACCTCGGGATCATTTTGAAAGTAATGGATTAAATATTTAAAATAATAACTCACGCGATAAAGATTATTAAATATAAAAATTACGCGTTGAAGGTGAAATGAAATGTCGTGAATGAACTAATGAGATGCACATGATGTCAATGAAATGTAGACTAATCATAGTCCATATGAAATGTGCGTGATGTCATGATCATGAATTCGCCGCTAAACCTTCAAGGTTACGCAATTTGAAACAAGTAAACCAAGTTTACTATAAATGTTGAAATAATGAAACATGAATTGTGTCGAGAAATGACCGAAAGTACGGGTTGTCACAGATGGATTCTCACTGAGACAATGCAAATGCAAAATGCTTTGCTTGCATCCATCATGACCACTCCAAACATCCCCAACACCACCAACACATCCACCATTCCACCACCACAACCTCCCAAACATTCTACCCTCCAAGGCATGGTTGCTCAACTTGTGAGCAAATGAGGCTAAACTGTGGAATCCCGGGTTATGGTCCATGACGAGCCAAGAAGAAATGAGGTTCATCCTCAACCACATCCTAGGAGGGTCAACGATTTTCCATCCACCATCACTTTAGGATGGTTTTAGAATAGTCTTTCTTATGTTTACTTTCTTAGGATAATTTTTATTTCTTGTACTAAAACACATCATTGTGTTCTCTTTCATGATCTTTACTCATGAAAAAATTTAACTAATGAATGTTGTTTATTATATTGTTGGTGTCATTACATAGTGTTGGAAATGCTTGTGAATGATCATTATTACTAACAATCTTTTTTGTAGCTTTTTTTCACAATCCATGTATCTTCCCATTAAAGCACCCAATTTAGGGGAGCTTTGAATAAGGGGAGATAATAGCTCGGGCTCATTACATTCCGCATAGCCTCTTCTTTTGTTGAGACAAAAGGGAGAAAATATAGAACTTTGAAATTATTTATATTTGACTTTTCGAAAAAGTCAAGCGCATACATTGACTTTCTAAAAGTCAAACAGAACCCTCATTGATAATACTTGACTTTTCTTAAAAGTCAAGCGCATACTTTGACTTTTGAAAAGTCAACATCATGCATCAACTAGTGAATTCTTTGACTTTCATAAAAGTCAAATTTCATACACTTGCATTATCATTTCCTTTTCAAGTTCTAAAACTAATATTTTTATAACTCTTGTACAAACTTTGTTTCTTTTATAAAATAAAATTTATATTTTGTCCTCAACAAAAGGGAGATTGTTAATACAAATATCGTCATTAAACGTTATTTATATTTTTGATCTTTGCCTAAGTTTTGTTAACGACAAAAGTAAATTTAATTTATAAAGCTTAAAGCTTGTCAAGTTTATTAGATATTAAAACAAGCTTTCTCAAACAATATATTCATCATTCAAACATTTACATTTGTGATTAGTGACATCTTGATATGACTCTAATCATTATGTATGATAGTAGTTTTAGAATGTGTTGGTTCTTAAAACCAAACACTACTTAAGCATTTGCATATTTCTAAAAATAGTAATACAACATTTGACATCATGTATTACATCATGGAAATCATTGGAAGATTTCATTAGATATTTTGTGAAGATTTGTACTCTTCATATCTTGCACAATCTCACTTAGATAGAGTTGACTTTGGCAAGATTTGATATCTTGGTCGTCCGACCTCGCGGTACCAAAATGGTACACAGGCGGAACCCTTTAAAGGGTCCGCCGTCCGTGGACGCTCTCGTCCATTTTGGCTATAAATAGCAATGCCAAGCCAAGTAGTTTTTCATCCCTTTCCAACATACTTTCATACATATCTTCTCTAACCTTTCTAACTCGGTTTCATATCATATTAGTGATCTCTTTGTAGCAAAGAAGATCAAGTCATATTCAAGCTTCAACGAGAAGTTGGAAGTCTTGTTTGTTTAAGTGTTGTATGATCTAGTGTTGATCCATACTTCATTGTTGTATCAAACCATCATAATCTTGTGAGTGTGAGTGGTTAGTATTTTAGTCCTCAAAATACATTGTGTGTGGGAGTAGTTGTACCCTTGGAAAGAACTCGACATCTAGCTTAGTGTCGGAAATAGTGTAAGCGAAGTGTAAAGGTTTTCTCCCGGTGAAAGGAGCTTGTTGACTAGTGAAGTTAAACTCTCGAGTGTGAGACTCGGGAGTGGAGTAGGGCAAGGAAAAAGAGTCCTTGTAGGCGAACCACTATAAACAACTTGTTGTGGTTTGATCATCTCTTTCCTTATTTACTTATTACACATTGCTTGCATATTTCATTAACATACTCAAGATCAATATCAATTGATCTTTCAATAAGTTTCAAAACAAAGTTTTTAATTGGTAAACTATTCAACCCCCCTTCTAGTTTTTTACAAAGTTTATCGTCGAAAAATAATCTTATAACGTCTTGTCAATTTATAAATTACTTTACAAGTAGTTACGTTGAAACGATATCCTACGATAGTCATTTAGTGATTTATTATGAAATTATAGTTTTTCGTCGCAAAACAATATAATTTGACAATTCATGAAAGGGACTAAATGGCCTCGAAAAGCTAGTCGTAAAATGGTGCACATCGAGTGTTAGGAAACAAACTCAACGGTTTTGGAAAGCTTGTAGCATTATCTCAAAGTTTTAGCTTTTAAGTTTTCATCATAGAGGTTTCGATCATGGAGAAAAATGTAGGTAAAGTATGGTACTTGTATCCAAAATATTGTTTAAGGGTGGTTTTCGGCAAAGTTTAAGTGACCGTATTTTATTCGTTACAACTCCGCTTGACAAACGGTTGGACATTTTAGAAAATATGCTAGGCGAACTTACTTTTACTAGAAGAGATCATGTTATAAAAAGTACTACATCCATGTTAAAAACGACCCTCAACATGGTCCTTCGTGGCCGATATGTTTGTCTATTAGAAAATATATTAGTTATACTTATATAAACTAGTTACGGCAACTTGTTTAAAATGTGAATAACTTAGTCGTTATAAGTCCGCTTTTCACGCTCTTTATATCCACGGTTTCGTAACATATACTAATATATTTTTGATAAGTCGACACAATTTTTAACGCTTAAGACTCATTTTTGACTCGTAAAAAGTTGAGAATACATGCTGAATTTTCTGAAACAATAGTTTTCGTCGTCAAACTTGAAAAATTCATATCTTCTTCGTTATAACTCTGTTTTAACCCGTTCAAGCGACCACGTTTTCGTTTTAAAGTATATTTTCCAAATATCTAGCCCAAAAAATTTTGTAAACTTTCGAGATTTCCAGAATTCAAAAATAAGATCAGACCTTTAACTAAAGTTGTCGAAATGAGTTTTTCTCGCGCAAAACCTATTCTAACCAATTCAAACCAACGCCGAAGCTATTCTAATCCTACCATACACCTTCTTAGGGTGTCATGGGTTCCTAGACATCACCAAAAGTGATATGTTTCAAGGAGTAATTATAGGATGATAAATATATATATAACACGTAAAAACAATAAAAAGTGGTATAAACATCAATATGACTTGCATGTTTTTCTTAAATATGATGAAATGAACATAAAATGAATATGAAACATGAATATGAACATGAGATGCTTACTAGTTAATTGATGAGGTTTAAAGAACAAGGTTTCCTAATTACTCCTAGGTTTATATTGCAAAACCTTAAAAGAGAAGTAATCTAGAGTGTATAATATTGCTTGATCTTGAAAAAGTTTTGCTTCTCCTTGGTTTTCTTCTTCAATGGCCGGTTGATAGAGTGAAAGAAATGAGTGAGTAGCTTTTTTTTCACACTTGATATATTGATAACTATGTGTTGTCTTGTATAAAATATTGTATGTATAATGTGTACAAAGATATTTGATGCAAAAAGGTAATGTGAGTCACCCTTGTGTCGACAAGGGTGAGTAATATGATGTTAATGTATTATTTTTTTTTAAGTATGTAAATGTAGAGTAAGTGTGTAGTTATTTTAAGGATAATTGGTAACTTGTGTACATATTTAAGCATTTAGGGTAACGTTAGCTAAAAATAAATTTTATCGGATCAAAATAAAATATATTGAAGTCATAAAAATTATAAAAATACATTTCTTACAAAAATTGAGTGAAATAATAATTATCGTGTAGTATTTATTTAAAACCGTCAGTAATTATATAAATATAACAATTTATATACAAAATAAATTATGAACATCGGTAAACTAATAATATTATTTTTATAATCTTAATATGAGTATAAAATATATCCGAATAATTTTGGAAGTGTCGGATCAAATGTTCAAATAATGTTTACGCGATAGCGTTATTTAATAAGAAAATAAACGTTTAATGTAAAATGCAAACCCATGCATAAATTGATATGAAATGATGTTACTAATGTTGTGTAGACTAAATCTAGTCTATATGAAATGTCCCGAAATTACGAGTTGTCACATTCTACCACTCCAAAAGGAATTCGGTCCCCGAATTGGTTCCTGTTGGTCTCTCCGGTTTAGGGTTTGATGTGGCAAACTTTCCATTCTCGAGCAAAACCCTCAAAAGACTTTTAGGTAACCGATTTTACTTAATCTCACAACTCATCAAACAAGAACATCATGAGATTAGGCTAAATTGGTTTGAGTAACGGGTCTTTTGAAAATTTGGCTCATCATAGATTGCTTACACATATAAGACTACTACTCCTTCATTGCATGATTCTTCCCGAATTAGACATAGGTGATCGTGCTATGTATAATTTAGAGTAACTATGCAATGCTTGGACTAATCGACTCATATGATGTTTGGTGTTAAGTCATAAACCCGCATGTACAATGAGTATGCACTTATAATGATATGATGAGATGCTATGATGATGTAGTTATAGTCTAGGTCAATGATGCAACCTAGTTCTCTATAATCGAAGTTTCGATATTAATCACACACCCTGTGAATTCCATTCACCGCAAAGCAGTGTAATTTGGGGTGTGATGATATATTCTCAATATCTAGCCCAAAATATTTTACAAACTGCCGAGATTTCGAATTCAAAAATAAGATCGACCTTTAACTAAAGTTGTCGAAATGAGTTTTCTCGCAAAACCTATTCTAACCAATTCAAACCAACGCCAAGCTATTCTAATCCTACCATACACCTTCTTAGGGTGTCATGGGTTCCTAGACATCACCAAAAGTGATATGTTTCAAGGAGTAATTATAGGATGATAAATATATATATAACACTTAAAAACAATAAAAAGTGGTATAAACATCAATATGACTTGTATGTTTTTCTTAAATATGATGAAATGAACATAAAATGAATATGAAACATGAATATGAACATGAGATGCTTACTAGTTAATTGATGAGGTTTAAAGAACAAGATTTCCTAATTACTCCTAGGTTTATATTGCAAAACCTTAAAAGAGAAGTAATCTAGAGTGTATAATATTGCTTGATCTTGAAAAAGTTTTGCTTCTCCTTGGTTTTCTTCTTCAATGGCCGGTTGATAGAGTGAAAGAAATGAGTGAGTAGCTTTTTTTCACACTTGATATATTGATAACTATGTGTTGTCTTGTATAAAATATTGTATGTATAATGTGTACAAAGATATTTGATGCAAAAAGGTAATGTGAGTCACCCTTGTGTCGACAAGGGTGAGTAATATGATGTTAATGTATTATTTTTTTTAAGTATGTAAATGTAGAGTAAGTGTGTAGTTATTTTAAGGATAATTGGTAACTTGTGTACATATTTAAGCATTTAGGGTAACGTTAGCTAAAAATAAATTTTATCGGATCAAAATAAAATATATTGAAGTCATAAAAATTATAAAAATACATTTCTTACAAAAATTGAGTGAAATAATAATTATCGTAGTATTTATTAAAACCGTCAGAATTATATAAATATAACAATTTATATACAAAATAAATTATGAACATCGGTAACTAATAATATTATTTTATAATCTTAATATGAGTATAAAAATATATCCGAATAATTTTGGAAGTGTCGGATCAAATGTTCAAATAATGTTTACGCGATAGCGTTTATTTAATAAGAAAATAAACGTTTAATGTAAAATGCAAAACCCATGCATAAATTGATATGAAATGATGTTACTAATGTTGTGTAGACTAAATCTAGTCTATATGAAATGTCCCGAAATTACGAGTTGTCACATTCGCCCACTCCAAAAGGAATTCAGGTCCTCAATTCGATTCGTGTTGGTCTTTCGGTTTAGGGTTTGATGTGGCAAACTTTCCATTCTCGAGCAAAACCCTCAAAAGACTTTTAGGTAACGATTTTACTTAATCTCACAACTCATCAAACAAGAACCGTCATGAGATTAGGCTAAATCGGTTTGAGTAACGGTCTTTTGAAAATTTGGCTCATCATAGGATTGCTTACACATATAAGACTACTACTCCTTCATTGCATGATTCTTCCCGAATTAGACATAGGTGATCGTGCTATGTATAATTTAGGAGTAACTATGCAATGCTTGGACTAATCGACTCATATGATGTTTGGTGTTAAGTCATAAACCCGCATGTACAATGAGTATGCACTTATAATGATATGATGAGATGCTATGATGATGTAGTTATAGTCTAGGGTCAATGATGCAACCTAGTTCTCTATAATCAAGCTCGATATTAATCTGTCACACCCTGTGAATTCCATTCACGCAAAATGTAATTTGGGGTGTGACAAATATTTTCTGAATATCTAGCCCAAAATATTTTACAAACCGCCGAGATTTTAATTCAAAATAAGATCGACCTTTAACTAAAGTTGTCGAAATGAGTTTTTCTCGCAAAACCTATTCTAACCAATTCAAACCAACGCAAGCTATTCTAATCCTACCATACACCTTCTTAGGGTGTCATGGGTTCCTAGACATCACCAAAAGTGATATGTTTCAAGGAGTAATTATAGGATGATAAATATATATATAACACTTAAAACAATAAAAGTGGTATAAACATCAATATGACTTGCATGTTTTTCTTAAATATGATGAAATGAACATAAAATGAATATGAAACATGAATATGAACATGAGATGCTTACTAGTTAATTGATGAGGTTTAAAGAACAAGGTTTCCTAATTACTCCTAGGTTTATATTGCAAAACCTTAAAAGAGAAGTAATCTAGAGTGTATAATATTGCTTAATCTTGAAAAGTTTTGCTTCTCCTTGGTTTTCTTCTTCAATGGTCGGTTGATAGAGTGAAAGAAATGAGTGAGTAGCTTTTTTCACACTTGATATATTGATAACTATGTGTTGTCTTGTATAAAATATTGTATGTATAATGTGTACAAAGATATTTGATGCAAAAAGGTAATGAGTCACCCTTGTGTCGACAAGGGTGAGTAATATGATGTTAATGTATTATTTTTTTTAAGTATGTAAATGTAGAGTAAGTGTGTAGTTATTTTAAGGATAATTGGTAACTTGTGTACATATTTAAGCATTTAGGGTAACGTTAGCTAAAAATAAATTTTATCGGATCAAAATAAAATATATTGAAGTCATAAAAATTATAAAAATACATTTCTTACAAAAATTGAGTGAAATAATAATTATCGTGTAGTATTTACGAAAACCGTCGTAATTATATAAATATAACAATTTATATACAAAATAAATTATGAACATCGGGTAAACTAATAATATTATTTTTATAATCTTAATATGAGTCTAAAAATATATCTGAATAATTTTTGGAAGTGTCGGATCAAATGTTCAAATAATGTTTACGCGATAGCGTTTATTTAATAAGAAAATAAACGTTTAATGTAAAATGCAAAACCCATGCATAAATTGATATGAAATGATGTTACTAATGTTGTGTAGACTAAATTTAGTCTATATGAAATGTCCTGAAATTACGAGTTGTCACATTCGCCACTCCAAAAGGAATTCACGAATTGATTCGTGTTGGTCTCTCCGGTTTAGGGTTTGATGTGGCAAACTTTCCCATTCTCGAGCAAAACCCTCAAAATACTTTTAGGTAACCGATTTTTACTTAATCTCACAACTCATCAAACAAGAACTGTCATGAGATTAGGCTAAATCGGTTTGAGTAACGGGTCTTTTAAAAATTTGGCTCGGTCATAGGATTGCTTACACATATAAGACTACTACTCCCTTCATTGCATGATTCTTCCTGAATTAGACATAGGTGATCAGGCTATGTATAATTTAGGAGTAACTATGCAATGCTTGGACTAATCGACTCATATGATGTTTGGTGTTAAGTCATAAACCCGCATGTACAATGAGTATGCACTTATAATGATATGATGAGATGCTATGATGATGTAGTTATAGTCTAGGGTCAATGATGCAACCTAGTTCTCTATAATCAAGCTCGATATTAATCTGTCACACCCCGTAAATTCCATTCACGCAAGCAATGTAATTTGGGGTGTGACAAATATTTTCTCAATATCTAGCCCAAAATATTTTACAAACTCCGAGATTTCCGAATTCAAAAATAAGATCAGACCTTTAACTAAAGTTGTCGAAATGAGTTTTTCTCACGCAAAACCTATTCTAACCAATTCAAACCAACGCCGAAGCTATTTTAATCCTACCATACACCTTCTTAGGGTGTCATGGGTTCCTAGACATCACCAAAAGTGATATGTTTCAAGGAGTAATTATAGGATGATAAATATATATATAACACTTAAAAACAATAAAAAGTGGTATAAACATCAATATGACTTGCATGTTTTTCTTAAATATGATGAAATGAACATAAAATGAATATGAAACATGAATATGAACATGAGATGCTTACTAGTTAATTGATGAGGTTTAAAGAACAAGGTTTCCTAATTACTCCTAGGTTTATATTGCAAAACCTTAAAAGAGAAGTAATCTAGAGTGTATAATATTGCTTGATCTTGAAAAAGTTTTGCTTCTCCTTGGTTTTCTTCTTCAATGGCCGGTTGATAGAGTGAAAGAAATGAGTGAGTAGCTTTTTTTTCACACTTGATATATTGATAACTATGTGTTGTCTTGTATAAAATATTGTATGTATAATGTGTACAAAGATATTTGATGCAAAAAGGTAATGTAGTCACCCTTGTGTCGACAAGGTGAGTAATATGATGTTAATGTATTATTTTTTTAAGTATGTAAATGTAGAGTAAGTGTGTAGTTATTTTAAGGATAATTGGTAACTTGTGTACATATTTAAGCATTTAGGGTAACGTTAGCTAAAAATAAATTTTATCGGATCAAAATAAAATATATTGAAGTCATAAAAATTATAAAAATACATTTCTTACAAAAATTGAGTGAAATAATAATTATCGTGTAGTATTTACTTAAAACCGTCAGAATTATATAAATATAACAATTTATATACAAAATAAATTTAAAACACCGGTAAACTAATAATATTATTTTTATAATCTTAATATGAGTATAAAATACATCCGAATAATTTTGGAAGTGTCGGATCAAATGTTCAAATAATGTTTACGCGATAGCGTTTATTTAATAAGAAAATAAACGTTTAATGTAAAATGCAAAACCCATGCATAAATTGATATGAAATGATGTTACTAATGTTGTGTAGACTAAATCTAGTCTATATGAAATGTCCTGAAATTACGAGTTGTCACATTCGCCCACTCCAAAAGGAATTCATCTCAATTCGATTCGTGTTGGTCTCTCCGGTTTAGGGTTTGATGTGGCAAACTTTCCCATTCTCGAGCAAAACCCTCAAAAGACTTTTAGGTAACCGATTTTACTTAATCTCACAACTCATCAAACAAGAACCGTCATAAGATTAGGCTAAATCGGTTTGAGTAACGGTCTTTTGAAAATTTGGCTCGGTCATAGATTGCTTACACATATAAGACTACTACTCCCTTCATTGCATGATTCTTCCCGAATTAGACATAGGTGATCCGGCTATGTATAATTTAGGAGTAACTATGCAATGCTTGGACTAATCGACTCATATGATGTTTGGTGTTAAGTCATAAACCCGCATGTACAATGAGTATGCACTTATAATGATATGATGAGATGCTATGATGATGTAGTTATAGTCTAGGTCAATGATGCAACCTAGTTCTCTATAATCAAGCTCGATATTAAATCATCACACCCTGTGAATTCCATTCACGCAAAATGTAATTTGGGGTGTGACAAATATTTTCTGAATATCTAGCCCAAAATATTTTACAAACTGTCGAGATTTCCAGAATTCAAAAATAAGATCAGACCTTTAACTAAAGTTGTCGAAATGAGTTTTTCTCGCGCAAAACCTATTCTAACCAATTCAAACCAACGCCGAAGCTATTCTAATCCAACCATACACCTTCTTAGGGTGTCATGGGTTCCTAGACATCACCAAAAGTGATATGTTTCAAGGAGTAATTATAGGATGCTAAATATATATATAACACTTAAAAACAATAAAAAGTGGTATAAACATCAATATGGCTTGCATGTTTTTCTTAAATATGATGAAATGAACATAAAATGAATATGAAACATGAATATGAACATGAGATGCTTACTAGTTAATTGATGAGGTTTAAAGAACAAGGTTTCCTAATTACTCCTAGGTTTATATTGCAAAACCTTAAAAGAGAAGTAATCTAGAGTGTATAATATTGCTTGATCTTGAAAAGTTTTGCTTCTCCTTGGTTTTCTTCTTCAATGGCGGTTGATAGAGTGAAAGAAATGAGTGAGTAGCTTTTTTTCACACTTGATATATTGATAACTATGTGTTGTCTTGTATAAAATATTGTATGTATAATGTGTACAAAGATATTTGATGCAAAAGGGTAATGAGTCACCCTTGTGTCGACAAGGTGAGTAATATGATGTTAATGTATTATTTTTTAAGTATGTAAATGTAGAGTAAGTGTGTAGTTATTTTAAGGATAATTGGTAACTTGTGTACATATTTAAGCATTTAGGGTAACGTTAGCTAAAAATAAATTTTATCGATCAAAATAAAATATATTGAAGTCATAAAATTATAAAAATACATTTCTTACAAAAATTGAGTGAAATAATAATTATCGTGTAGTATTTAAGAAAACCGTCAGTAATTATATAAATATAGCAATTTATATCTGAATAAATTTAAAACACCGTAAACTAATAATATTATTTTTATAATCTTAATATGAGTATAAAATATATCCGAATAATTTTTGGAAGTGTCGGATCAAATGTTCAAATAATGTTTATGCGATAGCGTTTATTTAATAAGAAAATAAACGTTTAATGTAAAATGCAAAACCCATGCATAAATTGATATGAAATGATGTTACTAATGCTGTGTAGACTAAATCTAGTCTATATGAAATGTCCTGAAATTACGAGTTGTCACACCAACTAAGCCGAAAAAGAAGGATCTTACTTATCTTCAGAAAGCTATCTTGTTGGTACAAAAGGAACAATCTGGACTTCAATTGAGTGCTGAGGAACATGACTTTATGGCTATTATGGATGATTTGGAAGACCTCGAGGAACTCAATGCAAACTGCATCTTCATGGCAAATCTTCCGGAGACTAAGTACGACATCGACTTTGATGCACCTCCTGCCTATGACGCCAACGCAGATGTCGAGGTACCAATCACCGATCCATGCTATAACAATGTCATATTTGATGTGTTTACTCATGACGAACAAGATTCTCGTGACATCGGCACCTACTTATGATACATACCGGACAATCCGAGTTGTAGCAATACTAACTCGAAACCCGGATGTGGATCCTAGTGGAGACGTGTGGCACAAAATATCGAGACCGATGAGGAAACACGTGCTTATTTTGAATCATTAATCAATAAGCGTGGCATTGAAATCGAGAAAGTTAGAGCGGTCAATCGCGAAGTTAAGGCCGCGAATGCTAAATTGACCGAGCTTGAGAGTTACAAGGAGAACGCAAAAGCCTTTGAATTTCATAAAACAAAGAATCGAATTAGAAATTGGTTATCGAAATTTGGTTTCTAAAGAACAACTATTGCAAATCAAGTACAACACACTCGATGTGAATTTGAACTTGAAAATTAAATCTTTAAACAAGGAAATTTACGATTTAAATAACCAACTTTCCAAACAAAAGAAATGTTTTCTAATCTTGAAAAAGAGAAGAAGCGATTGATTCTTGATTTTCAAAACGAGAAGATTCTCTTCTTGATGAAATTCTTGATAAAATGAAAAATCCAAACTTTGGAAAATTTGCTTCTTAAACGGGTCATTTCGCTCAAACAATCAAGATGCTTTCTAATCAATTAAATCCGCGTTTTCATACTAATCATAGAATGGCACTTGGTAACGACCCTTCTTCGCTCCTCAAGAAAGCTCGAAATCTCGTAATGTGTTAAACAATGGAAATGTTTTACATGAACCCATTATTGTTAGTGATTCTCTTGAAACGTTAGAACTATCTCGAGGAGAGTAGATCAAAATGAAACAAAAGAATTCGGAAATCAAACCAATTGATTATAACAAATGGAACAAAATTAACGAATTACTTTTGTTAATCAAAAAGAAAAGTCAAAGTTTTCCATCACACCAAGTGTTTCAAACAAAGAGTCAACACTGCTTCAAAATCTGTTCAAAACCGCTTGTTGTCTCAAATTTTCTTTCGAACATTGAACAAATGTCTTCAAAGAATCCTTTTAACACAAGTGATGCGAGAAGTATTTTAGAAAATGTGAAAACTAGAATTGTGGATCTTCAAGACACTGTTAAAACTAAAACCAATATTACAACAAACATCTGGTTTAGTAGTTTTGATAATGAAAATAAAAAGTATTTTGAAACTCAAATTGCCCCTCAGCTGAATGCCATTAGTGCAAGGGTAATTCATTTTGAACAAGCATTTTTGAAATAAACAGTTGACTTTGTCAAGGACCATAAATCCACGGTAAAGCAAGCTAATGACCGTGTCGAACACATCAAAGTTTTGGAAATTTTAAATGATTCTCTCTTCAAGATGTTCGACTATCGATATTATGTCCATTATTTTACAAACATATTTCGTTGAAGATCATGAAAGACTCACCGAGACCTCCAAAATTGTTTCAAAATATGAAAAAGCACTTGAGAAACTTGAAAAGAAAATGTCTCATATTTTAAACAACTTGATCAAAAACTAAGGAATGCAAGTATGACAAATCGTCGATGAGCGTGCCTACAATGACATGAAAGTGAAAATGATCTTTTGAGGGCTCGGTTGGAATGTCAAAAGGAAAGGCAATGGATACTAAGATTACAAAACCATTGACCGAGGAGAAAGCAAATGTTCCCAAACCGGTTTTAAAACCAAAATGTCTGCTTTATGCCTCCTCCAAAAGTCAATGAGAAAATGATTTATCCAAACCAGTCACTCCACCGCCTTGCCTAAACAACATGTTGATAAAGGAAAAGCGGTTATTGAGAAACCAAAAGTTTTAGCTCCGGCCTTTTGAGATGAGTACCACTAATGCGCCCGCCTCCACATCTAAAACATATGGAACAAACGACATAAGTTTAGAAAAGCACTCTAAAGAGACTAGGAAAGCGAAACCACTTCTCTAGATAAAATTGTGAATCCTAATGAGTGTGCCTTACCTTCTAGGGACTAGGAAGCACCTCTAGGAGCAGCAGACTAAAGCCTAAGAGCAATACAAGGAACAATAGAGTCTCGCTTGCCTCTAAGAGTAGTCGCTTGAATAAAGAGAAGAACGTAGAAGAACACCCTAGGAATTTACCGCTTTGTCATAAGAAAGACATTTCATCTGAATATAATGAACATATGAAACTTGCTAAGTCTAATGAATGTGTTGAATCTCTTTGTTTAAATTGCAAGAAATCTTTAACTAATGTTCATGATGATTGTGTTTCTAAGAATGAGATTGTTAAGCCTGTTAAGAAGAATGTTCCCAAAAGAACTTATGCTAAACGAATAGGAAGACTAGTTGCGAGACTTAGGCTTTACACTACTGATATGGAGCATAATGTTTACTTTAGGGATGAAATTTGGAAACCAACGGGTAGAACTTTCACACTCCGAATGGTAGAATGAGTGATGAACTGTCTCACCAATAGATAACTTCTATGAGTGTGATCGATTTTACCTCTAACCCAAAGGAACCAAAATCAAAACGGTTTCCAAAATCTTCTTCTTTTGTTATTGGCGGGTTATCGAAATATGTCTTTGGATTGTCAACTCGGGTTGGTCCAAGCACATGACCGGAATCTGAAGTCACGATCAATTTCATCCGGCAATTCATGGGAACAAGATGCGTTTGGAAATGATCATGTAGCAACTATCATGGGTTATGGAGATCTACCTTTGGAAATTATTTGATCACTCGGGTTTACTATGTCCAAGGGTTGGGACACAATTTGTTCTCGCTAAGCGGTTACGTGATGCGATTTAGAGGTTGCTTTTAGGAGAAATGCTTGCTTCGTTAGAAACTTGAATGGCATCGATCTCTTGGCGGGAATCGTGATACAAACTTGTATGCTATCGACATAAACCAAATGGCCTCTTCATCACCAATATGTCTTATGACACGAGCATCCGGAACAAAGTCCTAGTTGTGGCACGACGGTTATCCCATCTCAATTTCGACACCATCAACAAACTTGCCAAAGACAACATCGCCAATGGACTTCCAAAGTTCAAATACACCAAGGATCACTTATGTCCATCATGCGAACAATGAAAAGCAAAAGAGCATCATATAAACCCAAACCGCACCTAGTTCGGAAGCAAGGTTGCATATGTTGCACATGGACTTATGTGGCCCAATGAGAGTTGAAAGCATTAACGGTAAAAGTATATTCTTGTTATCGCCGATGATTATTCAAGATATACATGGGTTAGGTTTTAGAGATCAAAAGATCGAAGCACCGTGCATCATCATCACCTTCCCGAAACGTATTCAAGTACTTCTTCAAGCTCCGGTTAGAGTTGTAAGAATGCATAACCACACGTAATTCACAAATCGAGTTAAGAGCTTATTTTGAAGATGTTGGAATAACTCATCAAACATCGGTTGTTAGAACTCCACGCAGAATGGGGTAGTTGAAAGAAGAAATCGTACTCTTGTGGAAGCGCCGCACAATGCTAATTTATTCTAGTTCACCGTTATTTCTATGGGTGGTCTTGTTGCCACGACTTGTTTCACTCAAACCGATCCCTAATTCATCCAAGATTCAATAAAACCCCATATGAAATAGTGAACAATGAAAACCGATATCTCTTACTTTCACGTGTTTGGTGCTTTGTGCTATCCGACAAACGACAGAGAAGATCTAGGGAAACTGAAAGCTAAAGGTGATATTGGAATCTTCATTGGATATTCAGATAGCTCAAGGGCATTCAGGGTGTATAACCGGAGAACTAAGAGGATCATGGAGACGATGAACGTGAATTTTGATGAACTTTCACAAATGGCTTCTGAGAGACTCGCTCTAGAACCCGCACCAAACCCGCAGACTTCTGGACATATCAGTTCAGGACTCGTACCTCAAAGAGCTCCATCAACTTTTGTTGGCACTCCTCATGAACATGAATGGGAGAATTTCTTTGAGTTAATGTTCGATGAATACTATGGTGGAACTTCGACAAATGCATCAAACCATCATTCCGCTGCACCCGCTCAACATCACCTACCACAACCAACAGAAGATGCATCTACAACGGTCGAAACCAATGCACCAACTCCATCAACATCATCTACATCTACTCCAGTTATTGCACCCGTTCTACCAACAGTTGATGAGCAAATTCAAAACATATCATTTCAAGAAGAACCTTCACAAAACAGAAACGATGCAACATTAGATGAAGACTTATTTGAAAACCCGTTTGCTACGGAATCAGCTGAATCATCTTCATGCTTACGAGAACCATCTAACTCGCACTCGTATAATCTACGGTATCCTTCTACTCTGAAGTGGACAAAAGACCATCCAATTGAACAATTTATTGGTGAACCGTCAAGGCCGATTCAGACGAGACGCCAACTTGCCACCGCTTGCGACTTATGCGTTTACCTTTGCTCAATTAGCAATATAGAGCCAAAGAACATTCGCGAGGCAATGGCAGAACCCGCATGGATAGAAGCGATGCAGGAGGAACTTCTCCAATACCGTCTACATGACTCTTGGGATATGGTTCCAAGACCAATTGACGTTCGTGTCATTGATCTCAAGTGGTTATGGAAGAACAAAAGGGATGAAGAGATGATCGTAATTGCAACAAAGCTCGTCTTGTGGCCAAAGGATACGACGGGAAGAAGGATAGACTTTGAAGAGTCATTCGCGCGGTAGCTAGACTTGAGGCGATCAGATATTCTTGGCCTATGCACTCACAAAACATCACGGTTTATCGGATGGACATTAAGACCGCGTTCTTGAATGGAACTCGAAAGAAGAAGTGTACGTGAGTCACCGAAGGCTTCATAGACATGGAACATCTAGACTACGTCTACAAACTCAAAAGGCAACCTATGGTTTAAAGCAAGCTCAGAGCGTGGTATGACGAATCGCCTTCTTTCCTTATCCTTAACAATTTCACCAAAGGAACGGTTGATCCTACCTTGTTTACACAAAAATGCAAAACGACATTTTGATTGTTCGATTTACGTGGACGACATCATTTTGGGTCCACTAATCCGAATCTTTCAAAACATTTTGAAAATCTCATGCAAAGCAAATTTGAAATGTCCATGATGGGGAACTAAAGTTTTTTCTTGGTTTACAAATACATCAATCCCCACGTGGATTTTTATCAATCAAGCGAAATATACAACTGAGATTTTGAAAAATCATGGTATGGATAATTGTGACTCTGTCGGAACACCAATGGTAACTTCACCAAAAATTAGAGCCGATTTGTTTAGGAAACCTATTGATCCAAAGAAATATCGGAGCATGATTGGTTCTCTCATGTATCTTACCGCTAGTCGATTCGATATTCATTTTATTGTTTGCTTATTAGCACGGTTTCGTGCTAAGCCTATCGAATCGCACCTCAAAGAGGTTAAAAGGATCTTCGCACACGAAGACATCCATTCAAAAGGGTCTTTGGTATCCGAAGGAATCGGATTTGATCTAATCGCCTTTTCGAGATGCGGACCACGCAGTGATCAAGTTACAACAAAAGTACATCGGGAGGAGCACAATTTTGGGTGAAAAGTTAGTAAGTCGGTCTTCAAAGAAACAAGATTGCACTGCACTTTCAACCGAAAGCCGAGTATGTGTCTCTATTCGCCCGTTGTGCTCAAGTTCTATGGATGAGAACACAACTCATAGATTATGGATTTACTTTGATAAAATACCTATGTATTGTGACTCGAAAAGTGCCATAGCCATATCATGCAATCCTGCTCATCACTCAAAGACTAAGCATATCGTAGTCCGTTATCACTTCATAAAAGAACATGTGGAAGAAGGTACTGTTGAATTATTCTTCGTGAAGATCGATTACCAACTCACGATCTATTTACTAAAGCCCTTCCAAAAGAAAGGTTTGACGATTTAGTTCGTGAATTGAATGCGAAGCCTAACCCCGAGGAGTTAGAACGTCTTCTCGAATCTTCTTGAAAATGTTTTTCCAAAAGTCATCAGTAAATATTTTTGAAAACAAAATACAAAATTTGAAAAACCATCAAAAGCAAAATATAAAATATAAAACTTTCAAAATACAAAAACAATAGAAAATCAAAAATCCAAAAATATTCTTCTCACGACATGTCTCTTGTATAATCGATATTCTCATGCGTTTCTAGAAATGTCATTCAACAATGATACGGGCATGTATGGATGCTTGAGCGAGAGTTCTTTATATGTTTTCCAAAACATGTCGTTTCTCAATATTTCTTAAAAATGGCTTTTGTATACTTCAATCGAAACCGGACTAAAATGATGACTTTTGATTATTTCAAATCAAAACTCGTGTGTTTAAAGAAAAATCATGTGTACCCTTGATGCACTACATTTAAAAGCGGTGAGAAATCATCATCATCTTGAGCACCTTTTCAAGATTGTTCAAAAGATTTTCAAAATCTTTCAAAATATTTTGTGCTCAAGATAACTCCTCTAAACCCTTTAATTGATTATGCTTTATTAAAGGGAGTATAAAACAAAATGTTCCAAATTCATGCTTAAATCAAATCCGTTTGTCTCCCAAAAGATTCTAAATGTTGTTTAATCCGTTGATATAAAAATATCACGAATATGCTATTTTGAGGGAAGGAGACGTGATTAAAATGTGATCAAAAGTTTAATGATCGTTGTTTGATTCTCAAAAGAGCTCGACTCGGTTGAAACCAATGAATTGACGAGGAATAATGTACCATCTCGAGAAACTTTCTATGGACTTGACCAGACGGGTAATAATTTCAAGCTAGTTCTCTAGTGATGTAAACGTGTCTCGAATCGGTCTAGCTCATTTAAAGTCGATCAATTCAAAAGTGCGATCTCTACCCTCTATGTGCGATTTGTCAAAACTTATAAGCACATGTGAAGGGGAGTGTTTACGAAAATATAAAACTCACGAGTGTGTCAAACATGTTTTCTATCATAAACACTCGAGATATTTTCAAGAAAAATGGTTTTATGGCAACAATAGGACGATCATGGAGTTATAAGGTAACTAAGGATAGAAAATTTGTCCTATGATCCGCCAGAGTCGGAGGGATCTACCCAAGGACATCACCAATAGTTTAGAACTAGAAGTCCTTAGGTATGATTGAAAAAGGAGTAATGTGAGAAAGAGAAAGAAGGGTTGAAGAATTAAAAAGAAAAGTAATGAAAAAGGGTGAAAAGAAATAGCCCTCCATAATCAACCTTAGAGCGTAAACCGGGTTCAATACATATGCTACTTGGTTGTCACTTAGATGACACGGTATTGAATACAAAGACGTCATGGACCCGGTGACGACCGCACTAAACCTTCTAGACACTCAATTCCTCTTAAAAGGATTTGTTTCATTCTCACTGGAACCCTACATAATCTATCGACTTTCTCTTAGATATCGTTGGTATTGAAGAAGGAGACCTCTCCTAGTCTCCACTCGGAAAACCAAAATGCACTATTGAGTCTAGAGCCACGAGATTCATCAAAAGATCTCATAGGAACACGTGACATGACATCGCTTGTTGCTCATCTATAAGGACACGAGTGATATATTCTAGAGTCCTCACGCAGATCTTAGCAATCTGCTCGAACATTTATGAGAAGTTTCACATCCGTGATCTTCGTGATTGAATGGAAACTCCGCGTGGTCAACATCAAGCACCCCGACAAGCAGTCACTTTGGTAAATCCCGTGGATTACGCTTAGTGTGTCTCAAACGGTCTTCTTGTGGGGTGATGCTTGGTGTACCTCAAATGACTCATATGAACTGTAGGTGTATTTCGCACATCGCGTTATCTCACTTGTGGGACTCCAGTTCAGAACGGCCTCTGCGAGAATTAGAGACGTGTTTTCACACTATGTCGTTAACACCCTCAAAATTCAAACTTGTAAGTGCTTGAACCGCTTATTACTAACCTATTTTTATGTTTTCTTCTTATGGAAGCTCCGGAGCGGATTGATCGTGCAGACTCTCCACATGCTCATACCAACAACACATGAAAGTTCTCATCAAAATCAAAGGCTACTCAAAGTTAAAGATGATTCTTCGTCAATGTCAAAGAATCTACAAAGTTTAAAGACTCGAGAACCACATCATTGGTAACCAAAAGACAAATAGAAGTGTGAGCATGGTGGAGAAAGACGTGGAGACACCAAACCAACGAAGTTGACAATGGCAGATAACCACATTATCTGATCATAAAGCACGAAGGAACAAAGATTCAAGACTATTCTATATCTACGCACAAAGTTTAAGCTCGAGAAAAGTAAAGACCAAATCAAGTGGAGCATCTTTTGAATGACCACCTCTTAGGGGGATATTTTTAGCCTTAAAGTTTTATTAGAAGTGATGGTCATTCACGTTTAGGAACTTTGTAACATGTGTTAGATATCGTGCTAGAATAGTCAACGGGCTCGTGGATTGGACTAAGCTAAATGGGTATTAGTTTAGTTAAGCTTGCCTTATATCCAATCCAACCCATGTCCAAGCCCACGAACGCCCATAGAAAGCCCTTTAGGGCATCTTGTATTTAGAGTATAAATACCCCTCAAATGGTCATTTGAGGGGTGTGCTTGAGTGTGTGTGTGTGTGTTTTTTTCCTTTAGAATATACAACTCTCTTGTTTTCATCTTTCTTCACATACACGGTTTGTAGAACATCAATTCACCATCTTTCTCATCTTTATTTCTTTCTTCTAAGCTTAACGTTTGTGTTTGTGTTGAACGTGTTCTACGCGTAGCGTGGTTACACGTGGTGATACTTGTGTTCGTTAAGTGGGTTTGTGATAAGGTTGATATTTGTAAGCTCCTACAGTGTCCTAATTGGTTTTGACTCTTCTAGACCGAATTTCTTTAACATCTGCTTTATGTATTTAGATTGATTAAAGAAGATACCATCTTCTACTTGTTTGATTTGTATACCAAGAAAGAAACTAAGTTCTCCCATCATACTCATCTCGAACTTGTCATGCATGATTTTAGAGAAATCATCACACATGTCTTGACAAGTTGATTTGAATATAATATCATCTATATATATTTGAACTATGATTATATGTGACTCTCTTTTCTTAGTAAAAAGTGTGTTGTCAACTAACCCCATGGTATAGTTGTGTTTAATTAAAAATGACTTGAGTCTATCATACCAAGCTTTTGGAGCTTTTTTAAGACCATAAAGGGCTTTCTTTAATTTATACACATGTTTAGGTTTTTCAAAATCGATGAAGCCCGGAGGTTGAGCTACATATACTTCTTCATTAATAAAACCATTTAAAAAAGCACTTTTGACATCCATTTGATAAAGCTTTAGATCATTAGCACAAGCATACGCAAGAAGTATTCTTATAGACTCAAATCTAGCCAAGGGGTCATAGGTCTCATCAAAGTCTATTCCTTCTTGTTGGTTATACCCTTGGGCAACGAGTCTAGCCTTGTTTCTAGACACTACCCGTTTGCATCTAATTTGTTTTATAAACCCATTTGGTTCCTATTATGGTTTGATTACTAGGTGGAGGGACAAGTGTCCAAACATCATTAGAAACAAATTGATTTAATTCTTCTTGCATAGCCATTACCCAACTTTCATCTTTTATGGCTTCTTGTGTATTCTTAGGTTCTATGGTTGAAACAAAACAAAACAAGCTACTTTGGTTTTGAACTTGAGACCTTAATGTTCTTTCGTTTAGCTTTCCTATGACCTTATCTACGGGGTGATATTTGGACTCTTTAATGTTTATGACTTCATCATTTAAAGGTTCTTCTTCTTCATTTTCTTTTTCTTTATTACTATAGCTTCACTTTCTACAATCTCGTCATCGACAAGAGGTGGAGAGGGTTTGGGTGGACTTTCATCAAATTTTATATTTAATGACTCTTCTACCTTCATTGTTTCTTTGTTTAATATGACGTAAGCTTTGCTATTTGGAGAGTAACCTAGAAAGATACCTTCGGTTGATTTAGGATCAAATTTTGTAAGGTAATCTTTAGTGTTAAGAATAAAACATTTGCTACCAAAGACTCTAAAGTGATCTAACGTAGGCTTTTTGCCTCGGAGTAACTCGTATGGAGTTTTACCTAAGATTGGTCTAATTAAGACTCGATTGAGTATGTACGTTGAGGTATCAACGGCATTTCACCAAAACTTTTGAGGTATGGATTGCTCATTAAGCATGGTTCGACTCATTTCTTGTAGGGTTCTATTCTTTCTTTCAACTACCCCATTCTATTGTGGAGTGCGCGGAGCCGAGAAGTTGTGAATAATACCATTAGCATCACAAAAAGCTCTGAATTGCACTTCATTATCGAATTCCCTACCATGATCCATTCTAATAGACACTATAGGACATCCTAGTTGTCTTTGGATTTTCTTGCTTAGTATTTCAAAATAATTAAACGTTTCTATTTTGTTCTTTAAGAATTTTGTCCATGTGTACCTAGAGTAATCATCCACTATGACCAAAGTGTAGTAGTTGCCTCCATAACTTTGGATAGCGGATGGACCAAATAAATCCATATGTAGTAATTCTAGACACTTAGTTGTAGACACCATGTTTTTAGCTTTATGACTAGAATGAACTTGTTTTCCTACATTACAAGCATGACAAAAGTGATGTTCATATTTTAACTTAGGTAGATCTCTTACTAGATCTTTGGATGATAGCGATTGAAGAAGTAGCATGTTGGCGTGACCCAATCTTCGATGCCATAAGGTCGAAGTATCATCCATAGAGGTAAGACATAGTTTGTCTTTAGGTTCATTATTGATTTTAATGACATAGACTCCATGTTTCCTAATTCCTCTTCCTATGGTTATGCCATTTTTAATATCTTACTACGGTTTAGGTAAAAGTACATTGCACTTTTTATCACATATTTGTCCTATACTTAAGAGGTTAAAGTTTAGGTTTTCTACGTGACACACATCGTTAATGGTTAGAGATTTGTTAGAAATCGTACATTTACCGATGATTTTACTTTGCTATTTCCAAACACCACATTACCTCCATTGAAGGATTCATATGTGGAGAATAGATCCTTATCGCGGTCATGTGCCTCGTGCACCCGCTATCCTTGACCCATTCATCCGGGTCTAGGTCGACCTTTAAGCACACCTAAGAAAACAATTAACTCAAAAGTTTGGTCCCCATTTGTTCATGGGTCCATTAGTGTTAAACATTCCATTCATGTTAGACATGTATGGATAAGATGAGTATGCATTCCATGGAGCAAAGTTTTGAAAAAGAAAACCATTTTGCATATTTGGGTTCCATCCCATTTGATGGTTACTTCTCGGGTAAACGTTATTAGGTCTCCTAGATGGATTAGGTTTTGAAAAATATGGAGCCTTGTTTCTTGCAAAAGTAGGATTATATTTTGGAGGTGGTTGTCTAGTGGTGAAATGAGTTGGTTTCTTCTTATTAATGATAACAAAATCTGTTCTAGATGAAGAAGCTACGTTATTACCACTGTTTGCTACAGCAGACCCACGGATCCCTGGCTTAACGCTAACCGGTTCCCTTTTGATGGGATCCGTGGGATCCACCACAACAGTGGCTGGTTTTCTAGTACCTTAACAAATTGTGTTTCTTTGTTTTCACTAGTTGATGGATCAAGTTGTTGAATACCTAAACCTTTTTGGTTGTTGCGGGTTTAACACTATCTAATATCATATCTAAAGTATTCGTACTCATTCTAGCAATTTTAGAATCTAGTTGATCAACTAGTGTTTGAAGTTGAGCATAAAGTTCACATTCACCACTTGCTATTTTACCCTTTTCTAGACGTTTCAGTTTTGCTTTTAATTCTATGACTTCTTTATCTAAACGTTGTTTTTGACTTTTTAAAAGCTTGTTTTTGTTAATTAGTTTTAAGCTAATATTGCATAGTTTGTCATATTCATTATGTAATGAGTCGTCATCTGGTGATGAGCTACTATAGTATTCGTGACATACCTCGTCATTTGCCATGAGACAATTTCTTCGTCCTCCTCGTCGCTCATTCCCCACGCGCCGCTCACGAACGCCTTTTGATCATCCCGTTTGGGACACTTACTAATAAAGTGGTTTGGATCCCCACATTTAAAGCAAGTACGATCATATTTTGGCTTCTCGTCCTCTTTGCTTTTCCGAAAGCCTTTCTTATCGTCATACGGTTGTTTGATGTATCTTCCCTTCCTTCTAAAGAACTTTTTAAAGTCCCTTACCGCCATAGCGTACTCCTCGTTGTCACTATTCGAAGAGGAGTTCTCTTCATTGCTTGAAGCCTTTTTGGCTTTAAGGGCAAGAGATTTGTGTTTCTCTTTCACCTTTGAGGCTTCGGAATCATTAGCAAGGACAAGTTCGTAGACTTTTAAGTTGCCTATGAATTCATCAAGCGTGAGGATTGTCAAATCTTTTGACTCTTCGATCGCCGTCACCTTGGATCTCCACTTAGATGGAAGTGCCCTTAGATATCTCCTAACATGGTTACGGCTAGAAAAAGATTCATCAAGTGCTTGTAAAGATGTAATAATAGTATTAAAATTAGCAAATGAATGATCTATAGTTTCCTCATCCGATATTGAAAATTGTTCATATTGTTGAACAAATAAATCAATTTTATTATTTTTAACTTGTTGATTACCTTGATGAGTTACAACTAAAGAATTCCAAATTTCTTTAGAGGTTTTAAGCATAGAAATTCTTCGAATTCCTTTTGGATAAAGCATTATACAAAACCATTTTAGCTTCACTATTTTTAGAAAGCTTTTCTTCATTTCATCATTTAGTTTAACATGAGGTATGTTAACTAAATTTCCTTTATCATCATTTGAGGTAGCCTCAAAATCGCCTTCAACAATAATGTACCAAAGATCAATATCTTTAGACTTCACATATGTTTGAATCTATTTTCCAATATATAAAACCATTAGTTTCAAGTAGTGGTGGTCGTTGCATAGATTGCCTTCTTTGTAATTTTCGAACCCATAGTGATCGAAAAGTTTTTAAAATACGGTTTACTTTAAAACTTTTATAAACTTAGCTCTGGATGCCAATTGTGGAAAACTAGAAGGGGGGTTGAATAGTTTTGCCGATTTTAAGTTAATTTCAAAAACATTAGATTCGATAATATGTGAGATCGTATGGATGTTGAGACAGTATATATCTAATGATAAAGCAAGTAAATAAAGTAAAGCAAAGGGATAGAAATGACACAACCGATTTATAGTGGTTCACCACAAGGACACCTTCCTTGCCCTACTCCACTCCCGAGTCACCTACTCGAGAGTTCAAGCACTATGTCAACAAACTCCTTCAACTTGGCGGAGAAGCCTTCACAACGTTGCTTACACCTTTTTCGGTACAAAGCTAAATACCGAGTCCGTAACATGGTGGACCAAACCAACACGACTATTACACAACAAATATGTGAAATATCTAATACAAGATCTTCGCTCATGAAATCTTGCGGAGGAACAAATCAATCAAGGACCCTTGCTTGGATGACTTGTAGAATGCTCATGATCTCGCCTTAGAAGGACCTATTAGAGAATCACTAAAGAAAGAAAGAAAGAAGTACTCTAGATCAAGTGATCTTTTTAGAAGAGAATGAGAGTATATGAGAGAATTAGTAAGAAGAGGGTGAGTTAGAATGAAGAAATGGCTCTCATTTATAGGCAATTTACGCCTTGTCCCCGGATCCCACGGATCCTCCCACAAGAGATCCGTCTAGTGTAAACCTAGGGATCCGTGGGACGCCTCTTGCCCATGGGTTTTTGGTTATGGGTCATGGGTTATGGGTTGGTCCATGGTATTCCTTTAGATTCAATGTATCTAATGAATACATTGTATCTAATCAAATGGGTATGGGTCAATGGGTTATGGATATGATCCATGTGTTATGGTTTTTACCCATCCTAATAAACTATTACAACAAATGATTAATTACAACATTTTTGTATTTAAATGGCTATATGTAAATGCTTTATAAAAATAACATGTATCCTTATAATTGTATTTAAGATAACATTATATTTGTTATCAACAAAACACAAAGAGATCACAAAATATTAATAAACGTTTTTACGGTTTATTTGTATTAACACAATCTTAATAGATTGTAGGGACATTTCAGACAAGTATAATCTTGTCTTACCTATTTCAACATAAACATCTATCAATTTATGGTCTTTGACAATGTCTTTCAACAACTCAAGATTCACAGGTTCACGAAAACTAAACAAGCCATCATCCAATGTACTACCAGGCTTAACAAAGTAGTATTAATGGTTTGTCCTTCAGCATAACCTATTTCGGTCATGAGAGCATCTATTTCATCAATAGATTCCTCGTTCATTTCAGCATAATCAACTTCACATTCCTTACCTCTTTTTTATATTCTCCTTGGTCAGTTTTTGAATGTACCATTGTGATGAAACCTCATGCTAAACGAACCCGATCGACCAGCTGTTGAAACACATAACAAAACACTGTTACAATTATCTTACCTAAAAGGGAAATACCTTAAACAATCTAAAAAAACATATCAGTGTAAACGATTATCACCAAAAAACACCTACCATATCTTCTGATTGCACACATTTGCTATGTCTCATAATCATCAAAGAAAGGCTCTTCTCTAATTTGCCATAGAGTAAATCTAACTTTGGTTATTGTTAATTTCTTACTTAGATTATTGAGTGACATTACATTAGGGTTTTTTTAGTAGGTTTCCAAAACAAGTTTGGGGATGACCAATGAGTACACGACCTACTTATATTAGACATAATGGCGAAAAAATGGATTAGACGTTTGTTGGATAGTACATCGAGAGAAAGAAAAAATGGTCACGGTTAAAAGATGAGTATACCCTCCAAACAAAATGGATAACGGGATTTTAGGACATATAACGGCACATTGACCTGAGCATTACAGGGAGAGGGACGCAATCGACCTCAAAAACCCAATGTTTGGACTCACGACGACAATTTTCCCAAGTTTGGGGCCTTGGCGATGTTTTCTGGCAAGTTCAGAGACCAACGGTGTATTTTTGTCAATATACTAGAAAATCTTTTATTAAAACAAAGCCTTAAATGCCCTAAAATAAAACAAAAAATAAAATTTTGGCATTTAGTGTAAAATTTATATTTTAGCGGCCAAAGTTGTTACATAATTTTGAATGAGTCAAAAGTAAGCATAAAAATATGCGCTACAAAAGCATAAATTTGACGTTAACACTCTATTCTCAAAGTTACTAAAGAAAGGAAAATGAAGAGAAAAAAAATGTGGGTGTTCCCAGCCTTCTGTTGCGGAGTCAATTAGCAAAGGTTACTCATCCTAACCACCGATGGTACATGTTCACCATGGGGAACACATTAGTAGGAGTTACCCTTTTTCGTTCAGAGGTAGCGAGCCATTCGATGTTATTTGATTGTTTCTTAATAACAAGTTTAATCACATAACCTAAACATAGGTCATTTTAGAGACTGTGCTTCCTCCCACTATTTTTAACATAAAGGCAATAGTCTTTAGTTGGGGCATAGTTGGAGATCCCAACCTAGAAAAGAAGCATATAGCCTTTATCTTCTCTTTTGGGAGGGTCAAATGCTTTGGATATAGTAGGACTACTCCGACGAGGAAGCACGTAGTTTTCATTCATTAAGTTGAAGGATGAATTTGCTCATATCACTCCTGATGAGCGCATAACCGAACATGCTCAAGATTAGAGCTATTAGCCGTGACTCAAAACTACACCTGGGGGAAATTTACAGAGCTGAGGATTGGAGTTTTCAGAGAGTAAGGAAATATAACTCCTCCGGATTTGATACATGCAGTTAGGCATTAGCTTAAATTTAAGTATCTAACATTCATGTGCTAAAGATCCTATAGGAAGTTCTGAGCTCTCTCCTAGAGAGTGAGATAAGACATTCACCTGTCAATGACCAGAGGATGTTCTGAAAAAACACTGCCTTAGAGGCCTATTGCGTAACAAGGTCTTGAGTGCATACTCTCATGCCTTTGCATACTAGCTCTTTACGGAGCATACCCGTAAAGTTGGGTATTCGACCACCCATATGTGAATGATTTTCACAAGAACATTTATGCTTAGACGGTAGCTCACGGTGCAATATCACGGTATAACTTTATACTTTAATTTCAGACACGTGACTAGTAAGGAGGAGATACTCCTAATCCACTAAATGACATCATCTTGCCAATTAGTGCAAACTATACATGCTACCAGAAAGCCTAACACAATGCTCCTTTATTCACGACATTTGTTTTAGGTATGAGGCCCAGATACATACTATGAATATGATAATATGCATCGTTTTCAAGAAACTAAGGCAAGATAAACAGTTGCACTACCAACATATCTACTAATGTGCTTTTTAACTTCGCATGGTAGTTTAAGAATACCTAAAAACAAAGGGTTCAAGCACTTACAAATATCTGCAACTGATATGTAAGACTAACAAGTGGGTACCAGACGAATGGAGCTTCATATGGCCTTGATCCATCGAAGAAGTATCCTCTTATCTCCACAAATGGACTTCATGAGACTCCTCTGGTCCAGCACCTCTCGATCCTCCACACGAGAGTCTGTGGGGAATTGCTTTCTCCTTGCCTCTATTGTCAAGTTCCTTGATATAGTTCTTTAACACCTCAATGTTTTTCTTCATGAATGCCAAAGAAAGTCCTTCATGAACTGGCTTGGCGGGTCCTCCCCGAGGAGTCCTCCCAATCCCTTATATCACGACGTTCAAGTTTTTCCCTTCCTCTGGATGAGAATCCCTAATACAACCGTTCATTGCTTAGAACTTAGTAGATTGGTATAAGGGTCCCATGGATGGCGCCAATGTTTGAGAAAATTTCCATAGATGCTCTTCAACCCTAATCCTTAGGAGCACCTTCAGCTCCTCATGTGGAGGTCTTGTAGTTAGTCTTTCGTCTCCAGGCTGAAATAAGAAAGAACACCATTAGCTCGCCCCGGGTTTTTAATCCGAGACCAAGCTCCGGTGTGAGAGTAAGTATATGTTTGGAATAAGATCTAGTGAGAGAAACTAAGTAGAGATAATAAGATAGGTAAGTGAGGAGTAAAGTGTGTATCTTCATGTGTGTAAGCATCTCCTTTTATACTACCTGGGCTTAGCCCCACGACATAAGGATTGTGGAGAATAAGTTTTCTTCTAGAGGTAGCACACATATCGCTAATGAGTGTCAGGCATGGTCCTCGGGGTCCAAGTTGTCGTTATGCTACAAGTACTAGTTGAGGACCAAAACCTTTGTACCTCATTGTACTTGTAAGTAAGCTACTAGTGTACTAGCTCTGACGCAGACACTGCTCCGTCATTATGCCTCCTAAGCAGACACAGCTTCATTACTATGCCTCCTAAGCAGACAATGCTTCATTATTATGCCTCCTGAATAGACACTGCTCCATCACTATGCTTTCTGAGCAGATACCGCTCCATCACTATGCGCCCTGAGCAGGCACTGCTCCATCACTATGCTTTTTGAGCAGACACTGCTCCATCACTATGCTTCTTGAGCAGGCACTGCTCCATCACTATGCCTCCTAAGCAGGCACTCCTTCATCACTATGCATCATGAGCAGGCACTACTCCATCGTTGAGTGGATTGTCTTAGAAATATTAAGGACTAATTGTGATTATCTCATTCAAAGTATCCGGAGGAGACCATACCTCATTAGTATGGTTTGGTTGTAAAATCTTATATGAACATTTAAGCATTTAGAGTCCTTTCATGACAATACATTTCGCATCTGCATGTACACTCACTAAGAGTTTTTATTTTTATTTTTTTATTTGGTGTAAAGGGTGAAATACACTCACTAAAAGGTTGGGCCGTGCATATAAACGAGTTTAAAAAAGGAGTCAGAGTAAAGAGTTTGAAGTCCTACAAGAATATAAGCATTGCGAATTGGGTTTTAATTTATATAGGATTTGACTTTATGAGGTTGTTTTCATTTTGGATAGATTTGCCTATGATTGCTTTGACATTTTATTAAACTTGGCGAACTTTGACATTGCAGGTTCTAGGTAAGGTTAAGGTTGTGGTTGCACTTGCAGTGGTAGTATGGTGTCTGTATTGATTTTTAGTAATCTGGCGAAGGTTATGGGCACCATGATAATAATGGAAGTTTTGCTTTATAGTGAGGCGATGACTGAAGTTATTGCTCACTTGATACTATTAATTTGATGTGTTGATACTTACTTAATTTAGTTCATTGTCAATCAAGAAAGGGGTACAAAAGCGCTTCCAATTTTAATTTTAGTTTATACTACCATTTATTTGTAGACCAAGTGTCTCATGTTTGTACTGCTAATGAGCTTTTGAATGTTCGCTATATAGCTTATTGAAATGATATTGCTTTTTCGAAGTAATGTGGTTTTGCTTTGGATTGATAACTTTTGAACGTTTGCTACATTGACTGTGGTCCACTTCAAGTTATAAGTGTTATAAGCTCATAATCTAAAGATTGTTTGGACATCTCAAGTGCTTTTACTGTTTGAACTATGATCGAAACAAATGATTTCGGAAAGGCTTACATAGATAGACTTAAATGAGCATTTTTATAACCAATGTTGACGATACTTATTCCTAAACTCTTTCTCATGATGTATTCTTATGTTAATAAGTCACGCGACAGAAGTTAATAAATTACGTTGTAATCACGTTAGAGATGGTATATCAAATATGAAAAATATTCCCATCGTATTAAATTACACGATGATTTTAACGTGATTTGTTAACTTCTAAACTTAAACAGCCCGTGAATTACACGGGTTTTAAACTAGTTAAAATAATAATCTAACAACTTAAAGTGAAGTTACTTAGTTAAAAAGGTGGGAAGAGTCAGTTATTGTATCAAACAAGTTCTAAAAATGGGACATAACCCGTCCCAAGATATACACCTTTGTAAAGTTTCACGACATTGTCTGGTGAAGCAACTGTGTGCATAACACGTTCTAAAAAAGATGCACAAACTAATATTTTGTGTGAAACTTGCGTTGCTAGAAGATTGTAAGGGTACCGAAATGTTTAGGGAGCAAAAATCGAGTAAAGAGTGTAAGTGAGAGTTAGTCATGAACAAAATTATCTAGAAATCATGTTGTTTTTTGCTTAAAGAGTAGTTATTCAATAAGAACACCTACATCTACGGTCCAAACAACTTGAAATCTAAAATATACTACTATTCTAATGGATTAAAAATGTTTCAATTTAACATGATAATGTTTGGCAAAGAGTATTTAATAGCAGTTAGCGTTTATAAATGAAAGCTTGTTTGAAAAAGAGCGTATAGCGTTCAGTTTTTTTTATTCATTCCAAAAACGCTATTTGAAAAAGCATTTAGCTTTTTTTATAATCGTTGATAAATATAAGATATCAAATAATATTTATCTATACTACTTATAATGTACGAAGGCAGCTCACTCTTAATTTTAAGACGTACAAGAAATTAAGCATTGTTTACAACATTTTAATGCACCCAATTTTCAGAATTACAGCTAAATAAGCATATTTTACAACAAAATAAAGCATGGTGTCATTTTAAGACCAAAATTTTATCAAACAACATTAATCTTTATTAAAACACCCCTTCATCAAAATTACAACCATTTAAGACAATGTATAATACCGCAACCAATTTTCGATTTACAACAAAATAAGCATAGTGTACAACAAAATAAGCATGATGTAATTTTTAGACTTACAACATTAATGCTATTAAAGTGGTCAATGTTATCAATGACTTTAATGACTACTACTTACAAGAAAAGAAACATAGTGTACAACACTTTAATGCACATAATTTTCAGACGTACAAGACAAGAAGCATAGTGTACAACAAAACACCACGTTAATGTTATTTAATGTAGTCAATTATTTAACTGGTCAATAAATATAATTAATACAGTTATTAAAACACCATTTACATAAGAAATATAAATTATCAAGCATATTGTACAACCAAGTAAAACACAATTCTTGCATTAAATTTCACTACTACAATTAATAAAGCATTATACAAATATTCAATTTCGAGCAGACGGCGGGCCAATGGGTTTGAGCCCGAACGGCGCGGACCAACAGGCTCGAGCCCGGCGGACACGGGCCAATGGGTTCGAGCCGACGCACACGCGGTATCTGAAATTTTGATATCCGTAAATTTATTGTTAAAAAACATAATAAACTAAAATACATTATTTATCGAAATTTTTATTTTACGATACGTACGCACCGCAACGCTACTGAGACACCGCTAAGATATATAAAAAGAAAAAGAAAACTAAACTTAATGAAATAAAGAAATCGCTAACAAAGTTTGTTTGCTTGGTACATTATGTATCTCCCCTTCACATGAATGCACCAAGTAATACATCTACGAGAGGCAATAACAGTTGAACGGTTGAGCTCTAAGCAACCTAATACATAACAAAACTAAAGTTATGAGCTTGGTCGGGTTGCCCGAATTGTCTCTCTGAATAATTATGGGCGTCGGTTGTATGCTACTATAGTATTTAGTGATTTGTATGCATGTAACAATATCATATTTCGTTTAATATATACACGGTGCTTAATAAAATGTTAAGATACTTTTTAAGGTACCTTACGACTTCCTAGGCTAGTCGGATTGCTAAAGACAATTGATATGATGTTTGGTGAGTTCCTCTCTACTGCAATAAGTTTAACCATTGCAAAACTTGTTTAGTCATTTTGGTTTTGTATTTTAATTGTCGTATTGGTGTGGTTCAATTTTGGACGGCCTAGTCATTCCAAACTATGTTCCTTAGAGGTGACAAACTGGAAGCGTCTTAGGATATATAGCTCAAAACGGGTCAGACTATATATGTTGACATGCCTGCGCTACTCCATTGTACAAATATAGTTTGATGTTTACAATTATTGATATGTCTTTTTACGTCAATTTACATTTTATAATTACAGTCAAAAAGTTAATTTATCAAACACTTTTATTGAAAAAATATGTAGCTTATAAATTTTATGTTATGATTTGCAGTTTAACTTATACGATATCCTTCTGTTTGGTTTTTACAACCATACCCAATGTATGAAAATAAATTACCAAGGCTATACAATTAAAATAATAATCTAAGAATTTTAAGTGAAGTGGCTTAGGATGTTCGTAAGCATTTGAATACACTTTGGACATTTTGTGATACATTTCATTATCGCACAAGTTTTTTTAAGTTTACACGTTCGACAAGGTGAACATAAAAATTAACTCAAACTGACGTAGCCCGTCCAAGGATAAAGTGGTGGCGCTAGCTAAAAAGGTGGGAAGAATCGTGTGTTGCATCAAACAAGTTCTAAAAAGTGACATAACCCGTCCCAAGATATAGACCTTTGTAAAGTTTCACGACATTGTCTCGTGAAGCATTTGTATGCATAACACGGTCTAAAAAAAGATGCACGTACTAACATTTTTTGTGAAACTTGCGTTGCTAGAAGATTTTAAGGGTACCAAAATGTTTAGGGAGCAGAAATTAAATAAAGAGCGAAAGTGAGAGTTATTCATGAATAGATTTATCTAGAAATCTTGTTGTTTTTTGCTTAGAGACTAGCTATTCAATAGAAACACTCACATCTACGGTCCAGAAACTTAAAATCTAAAATATACTACTAGTCTAATGGATTAAAAATGTTTCAATTTTAACATGATAATGTTTGGCAAAAAGTATTTAATAGAAATTGCCGTTTATAATTGAAAGCTCGTTTGAAAAAAAGCATACAACGTTTATTTTTAGAGTTAATTGCATTTTTGGTCCCTGTGGTTTGGCCAAATTGCATGTTTGGTCCCTAAAACTTTGAAAGTGCCGCGATAGTCCTTATTTTGAAGTTTGGATTGCATTTTGGTCCTTGGATAAAGTTAAATGACTAAAATACCCTTTGTCTTCTTCAGAAAAAGACAAGGGTAATTTGATCATTTCACACAAAAAAAGACCAAAAATGCAACTAAAACTTCAAAATGAGAACTATCGTTGCACTTTCAAAGATTTGAAAACCAAACCTGCAATTTGGCCAAACCACAAGGACCAAAAATGGAATTAACTCTTATTTTTATTTCTAAAAATGCTATTTGAAAAAGCATTTAACTTCTACGTTATTTTATATTTTATAGTCATTGATAAAAATAAGATATCAGACAATATGTAAAAGAAAAAAGAAGAATTGAAGTTAATAAAATAAACAAATCGCTAACAATATTTATACAACCCCATGGTCACGTGATAGGTTCACGGCCAGTGTTGAGTTTGTTACAAAAAGTTATTCGCGCCTATATATACCACTACCACCACACTCCCCTCCCTTCACTACCAAAAGATTTCAAAAATTAAAATCTATCAGATTTCATAGATGACTCGAAAGATGAAGTCACGAAAGCTCTACCGATGCAACCGCTGCTCGAAAATCTTATGGAGCCATAAGCTACTGCGAGATCATAATCGTCTATTGCATGATGTGCGTGCTTTTAGTTAATTGATAATGTATACATGAATTCGGTTAAGAGTTAATTAACTAATCGTTATATTTTTACGTAGCTTCCAATCGTGAACGTGAATGCGACGCGAACGCGCCGGTGGATCTGGTGGTTCAGTTTGAAGAAGAGAATGTAATTTTATTAATTTAATACGTTCGTTCGTACTTATTAGTTTAGCTGATTAATCGCTTATTATTTTTCGTCTCATGCAGTAGGTGCTTGCTGATGATTTGAATGCTGTTATGATGCCATATATTGCAGATGTTGTTGATGTTGTTGCTATGATGGAGGTGAGTGACGGTATGTGTACGTATAATTGTTTATCGCCATGGTTAATCCTAATTAATTTTAAAATCAGGAAATGAACGTGAATCATGCTGTAGCCATGCCAGAGGAGATGGCCGGTGAGCCGGTTGGAGAGGTTGTTATTACGGTAAGTATTTTTATTAATTTATTTTTTAATTTTAGAATCAGGCCGTTGATAACATGGCACTAGTTGCTGATGTGGTCGTCGTTGCTCACGTATGTCGTTTTTAGTTAGTTACTTCGCCATTGTTCTACATTAATTTACTGCTATGTTTTTATACATTTAAAATAGCGAAAAATTCATGGGAGGACCATCAAAGATTGTTTTGTCCATAAGAGGACTTTTTTCTGTGTTACCTATTTGGACCACTTGGTCACGTAAAAACTTACGTGACATACCCAATGTACACGTGTCAGGCTGAGAAACAAGGAAAAATAAAATAAATAAAAATGGGAGGTCACGTAAAACAAATCGCGACATATATGTACAATGCATCCACACTTTTGATTTTTTTTAATTAAATGAAGAGAATGTCAAAAAGTGCAAATCTGTTCTTAAAATTTTAATATTTACAACTTTTATATAAAAAACTTTGTTCATCAAATATCTAATAAAAATATACCGTTGTGAAGAGCTCTGAATTGCGAACAAAACGAACTCAATATCGATATTCTTTTGAAGTACATACAATTTTATAAAAAATGTTAAAGTTTGATATATTTTTTAAAACTAAAAATACTTTCAAAACACTCATAAACCACAAGGACCAAAGATGTGCAATTCTTATCTTTAAAAGCTTTTCTTTCTTTCTTTTTTTCTTTTTTTTTTTTTTTTTTTTTTTGAATATATCAAACTTCAACATTTTTATAAAATCTTATATACGTCAGCGATATCGATATTGGGAACCGTTTTGTTCGTAATACATAGCTCTTCCCAACGGTATATTTTTTATTAGCGAATTCACTAGATAATTGTTAGATATTTGACGAATAAAGTTTGTTATATAAAAAAGTTGTAAATATTAAAAAGTTCAACGATAGATTTGCACTTTTTGATATTTGCACATGTTTGGTCCTTGTGGCTTATGACATTGTGTTCTCAAAAAAGAAAATAAGAAGAAAGGGAAATTAAAGTAAAGAAAGAGGAAGTAAAGAAATGGAGAGGAAGAAAGGGCTAATGATTTGCACATTTTCAAAATTTATTTGCACTCTCAAGATACAAGTAGTTGAAGCAGAATATTTAATACTGTACAAGTATTTAATGCATAAATGGAGTGTCCACAAAGTGTGCAAATCAATTCTCGGAAAAAAAAGTTGTGTTTCACCCTAAAAATGGGCCGGGGTGAAAGTTTTGAAAGCAAAATCCTTTCTTTTTCACCAATTTATTTTCACTTTCCTCCCTAAAAAAACTTAAGAGCATCAACAATTAGTCAAGTTGTGAAAGCTTTTCACTATTCTAAACAGTTTTTTGAAAGAGTTTTTTGCATTGCGTTAGAAGCTTTTTGAAAGACTTTTCTACAATAACTTGGTAAACTGCAAATCTTTCCTCCAAGCTTTAGTAATTAAATGTATTATGCATTGAATGCATTGTAGATGCTCTAAGAACACGAGCTTTTTTTTTTTTTTTTTTATCACTTCTTTTTTTTCCTCTCTTTTACTCAACTTGTGGGAGTGTTTTGAAAGTTTTTTTTATTTTATTTTAATTTTTTTATAGAAAAAATATATCAAATGTAAATTTTTTTATAAAATCTTACGTACGCCAAAAGTATATCGATATTGAGCTCGTTTTGTTCGTAATCAAGAGCTCTTCTTAACGGTATATTTTTTAGTAGCGAATTCGTTAGATATTTAACAAATAAGGTTTGTTATATAAAAAAGTTGTAAAGATTAAAAAGTTTAACGATAAATTTGCATTTTTGATACTCTTCATTTAACGAGTTGGGTGTCGGCCCGCCGCGTTGCGGGTGTTGTTTCAGTCTTGATCATTGCATTGATAGCGATAACGCATAACCAACCACAGACGACGGTTGTGAACAGCCACATTCGTTTTTTTTTTTTTTTTTTTGGTTTTGATATGCGTACTGATCATACTGAAAAACTCGTAGTAGCAATAGCCCATTGTGTTATAAGTTTAAATTTCATTGTTTGCAAAATAAACCTCTGCACCAAATCAAATTCATTTCAATATTTGCTATTTAAACACAGTTACAAGCTTGTTAACGCAAACAAATTCATAGTGTCTGGGACAGTTTGACTTCAAACCATTATGCAACAATGACCCAAATTATGGCTAAAATTTAACCTCGCTTCCTGTTAGTCACCTTTGCAGCCAGCGCCACATTAACCCGACCTTCCAGTTCGCTAAAGGCGTCGAATTCCGGCAACTTAGAGAATGAGACAAATTTACCGTTTTACATTGTACTTATCCAGATGGCCATAATGTTTTATCCTGAACTTGGGATCTAACTGTGGGTAAGGGATATTCTTAAGAACATCACACTACACCAGTTGTCACATTTTTCACCCTTTTGTCACCTTAAGAACACTACATCATGTGATAGCATTATTATTAATTCGGCAGGCATACCTTAGTAACGCTCCTAGATCCTTAATCGAAGGCCTGGATATCAGCATTGGTAAATCCATTAAAACTGGAACAATGGCATTGGCAGTTGAACCTGCAACAAATCAATTCCAAACACCTTCTTAATGAAACACCCTTTATATGGAGAGCCCATTGCTAGCAGCCCGGTTATAAATCCAACTGACAATGGTATATTAACAACTCAACCTGCAACAAATCAATTCCAAACACCCTTTTAATTTAACGCACACCCACATAACAAAAAACCTTTATGAAATTAATCTAAATTTTTTTATTATTGACAAAGCAAAATAAATTTAATCAATGTTTCTTACTTCAAAAGACCAAATCTAAGTAATGCAATGTTTATTACTTCAAATTTTGTTGATTAAGCAAAAAATATGAATCCTTGAAAGAAGGTATTATTAATAATTAGTTTTTATTTATAACCATAGTCTTAAATTTCTGTGACTCGATAAGTCAACCCAAAAAGCAATTCTCTAAATTCATACAATAAAGTGAAAAAACATATTTATAGCTAGATCATATAATCAACAACAATAAAAATACAGAGGATAAATTCATAACTCACCAATAGAATTAGTCTCATGACCATACCCATGAACTCTCAACACATCCTCAAATGCTAGATCCACATCTCTGGCCACACCATATGTGACAATTGGCAAATTAAGGAGCCCTTTTAGGTACCGCATTATGCTAGTTAAATCGAGTAGATTGCCTATAGGAGTTATTTCGGAATAATGATGACTTGACTTGGTATCGTTTATTTGCTTTTTATGATTGATTTTGGTATTGAATGAGTTATGGTATGAATTATGGCCCGTAATGTTAGGCACTACTCGAGTCGGCACAGTAAAAACCTAAAACAAGAGAAATAGTAACATTTAACTCGTTACGTGGGAATAAGACGTGTTAATAATCAAAACTCGTGGAAAAGACAATTAAAAACAATGGCGCTATTAATAAAAATAGTCGGTCACTAGTTATAAAATATACGAGCCCTTGAGGAGTAGTTCGGGAAAGTTTACAAAAATTACGGCTTGGGTCCCCGGTGTTTGCATATAGCCGGCGCCCCCTAACCCCAAAATAATTATATTTTAATCCCCACTCCAAAAATATATAAACCCACACACACACACACACACACACACACGGGAAAGGATTCTCTCAAGTTGTTTTTACAACTTGAGTCAAGTTAGAGGGATGTGAACCATTGGATTTGATCCAATGGCTCAAATCAAAAGAAGTTCTTTTGATTTGAGCCATTGGATCAAATCCTATGGCTCACACATCTCCAACTTGACTCAAGTTGTAAAAGAAACTTGAGAGAATCCTTCTCCCACACACACACACCTCAAAACCCTAACTCACTTTTCTCTCTCTCTCCTCCCCTCTTGCCACCGCCACTTTTCCGGCCATCTCACCACCACCACGCCGCGCGTGGGTGTACACCACCACCACCAAAATGTTCCTCTCATCTTCCCCTTTCTTTTGGTATACATCACTCGCCACATCTCCACCACCCCGCCACCCAAACGTGCCCTAATCATCACCTTTGTTCGTGTTCCAAGTATAGATCGGGAAGAAAGAATGTAAAGGGAACGAGTTGTACCACTCATTCGAGAAATTTTTGTCTCGGTCGTCCGTTTTGGTTGGGTTTGGATGGAAAAAAACATATAAACTAGTTTTAAAAATGATAAAAACGTAATAATATGAATTGGTATCGTGTGTGTCGTGTTGGGTCTCGCGTGTGCATTTTTATTTTGTTGTTTTGATGTATTTGATTATGGGTTTGTATTGAAATTGGAGGTTTGATGGTGTTGGAAGTTAACCGGGACCATGAAGGTCCGGTTTGGGTTGCGTTAGGGAGACGCCATGAGCATGAGGACCAAAATGGTCCGGTTTGGTGTCGCGTTAAGTGTAGCCAAGAACCACAAGGACCTTATGGTCGGATTTGGTTGTCGTGATATTTTTGGAGGTAGTTGTTAGTATTGGAGTGACCGGGACCAAGATGGTCCGGTCGTGTGGTGTTTGGACGAGCTACGAGAGGACCAAAGAGCCACTAGAGTTTGTTTGGTTCGCGTGGTTTTACCATGGCCAAGCCGAGGCCATTAGGGTCTCGGCATTGGTTTCGGGTGCGGGTTTGATATTTGATTGGATGTCGGGAATGATGTTGAGTTGAAATGGAGATTGTTTGATACGTTGCTGAGCCGTAGGTTTAGGGCCAGTAACTAGTGGGAAATGTTTATTTGGACTTAAAATTATATATATGTGAGCTTTGCGCAACGTCGATGTTACCGTGACTTTCTAGTCTCGGTTGACCCCGACAACGCCGTAACATGGACTTATATTACTTATTGGACATATGACATATAAAAAGCCGAGAGTCATGATTCGGACTTGTGAACTCGAGACGGATAATAACTCGAAATGTAGATTGAAAACTTGACGTAATATATATAAACATGTAAATAGACTAGAAAAATAGAAAATAGTAAGTTTTTATATTAAATATTTAGTAACAAGACACACCTTGTTATTCGATATTTAAAGGGGAACTAACGACTTAAAAATGAAAAAGTTTTATAATAACGAGTTATTAAACGTTTTGAGGGCATGTTTACCCAAAATGTGTCATTTATGAGTGTTTAATAATCATTGTGGGATATGCATGGGTTGCGGGACTTGCCATTAATAGGTTTAACCCACGTAGATAGCGGACTTATTGGGTTGGCGAATCCAATAAGAGCCCGTTATGTGCGTAGGATAAATATATTAATGAACAAATTATCCTTATAACTCGTTAGGTTGTGACTAGTTTTTGGAATAATAGGTGAAATAAATAAATAGTTGAGTTTATCGAGTTGACGAATTCGATAAGATCTAACGATTTATTTCAAAACTTATTAAACTATAAAGCTTTTCGCTTAGAAGTTTCATTGTGTTGTCGTGAGTCGCATTGTTAGAAATATAGTGCATTCGTGGAGTCTTATCGAGTCGACACCTCACACGATGATAACAAACGCTTGTAACTAAATTGAGAAACGAGATGTTTTTGGAAATAAGTATTGGAATATATTCGGGATAGAAAATATTGGAATTGAAAAATGTATTAAGAATGGATTTATATTAATAGGTTGTGCCGAGTCAGTAGTTGTCGAGCCGTATTAGCTGCTTACATGCTTTGCTATTGATTATTTGTGTTTTGCTTGATCGAGGTGAGTTTCATAGCCCTATTTTTAACTATGGTTTAACTAAATTAGGGTGAGAAAACATGCTACTCTTTTCTTGGACATGCTTTTACTCTTTTTTATTTGCTTATGTGATGACTAGTAACAGATAGATATGTGGTAGATATTGACTTAGTCTAGGATAGCAATTCCTTGCTATAACTATGTGACCTAGCTAGAATAGATGTCTACTCCGACCTAGTCCAGGGTAGCATTGATGTCAAACTTTGCTACAACTGTGGTACCTGGCTAGAGTCACTTGGGATCCTGATGAGATCTCGATTGTTGATGGAATGTGATTGGAATGTTTATTGTATATCTGTCTTAGTCTCACATAGCAAATAAACTCTATCAGGTCCACTATTGAATTTATAATTAAACTTATGAACTCACCAGCGTTAGCCAATCTTTTTAGCATGTTTTCTCAGATAATTAAGATGATGCTTGGATTGCTTGTTTCTTGAAGGCTTGGCCGAAGAGGCATGGTTGGAGGGTCATATTTTATGATCTCTTTTGGGCCTTAGTTTTGAATATTTTGGAATAAATGTAACCGGATAAATAACCATGGGAATGGTTGTGAATGATTTATGATTATCTTGTTTTCTTATACTTGTGTTGTGTACCAATCTCGTTCGTCCGTTTTGGTTGGGTTTGGAAGGGCCAAGCTTGCCCATATAAAATTTCATCTCTGCTCTGTAAAAAAACTGTTGTCAATTTCTAATTTAACCGATCAAAAGAGTTCTGTGATGATTAATTTTTTGAAAGTGAAATTTAGGCCAAGATCATGTTCAAGTTTGAGTTCGGTTAAAGCTTTTGACCTCAAGTGTCATATTGATGGAATGTGAAACAGTCAGTTTCAACCTAATATTCCTCACAGTGAAAAAAGTTCATGTATGTTGCATTGATAACATAAAGATTCGAGTAAGTAGCCACTAAAACCAGCAACAAAATCCTTAGCAAACCATAACACTAATCGTCAACAAAATCCTTAGCAAACCATAACATTAATTGTCTGCAACATACAGTTCACAACAAATCTGCCAAATTCACTGTTTTAGATAAGAAAGACGTAAACATCTACCAATATCATAGTTTCACTTCTCAATACATATTTTAGGATCAGTTTTCAGCAGCTCATCAGAAAAAACTTGCCTTTCAGCGACGAGAATAGTGCCTCTCAGGACTCCTGTAAGGAGGTGAATATGGAGGAGATCTTGTCCGTTCCCTCCTTGATCTGCCACCATAGTAAGGTGAGCGCCTAGGTGGTGAGTAGTCACGCCCACCACCTATATGGCGGTGGGGACCTCCTTGGAGGAGGAGAGTAATCACGACCTCCTCCCTATATGGTGGTGGGGACCTCCTTGGTGACCTCCGGTATCCATAGTCATCCCGCCTAGAGCCATCACGATATTTGCCTCTGTCACCGCCTCTATCACCACGATCACCACGATAGCCTAAAAGTGACAGCAAAATAAATCAATATGACATTAAATGAAGTGGCAAATGCGTCCCATTAGCTTACAAAAGGGTCACACATAATGTTTTATTTGTAGCAGGTTAAAAACAATGTAAAAGATAATGGGCCAAAAATTTGCCCAGAGTGTGTTTACATACTTGAAACCTCCTAAATTCCTAAATTCTTCTATTCAAACAATAAGATTAGTATTTGACACACTGATCATCTCTTTAAAAATCAAACTAATAGTGTTACGGGTCAAGCGAACCCGACCCATACTATACATACATGTTTAGACTCAAAAGTCATCTTGAAATGTTACCACCCAACCCCCATTTTGCCACCAAATAAAAGTTTAGGTTAGCAAATATAAAGGGAGAAAAGTTACCAGTGTCCCTAGTGTTTTTCAGGCCTAGGTAGTGACCAGGTGTGGGTGTCCTCGCACGTTTCCTTCGTGACTGAAACAAAAACCAGATAAACAACCTTAAGGGCTCAAGTTAAAGTTATTATTACAAGCAGATGGCTTTAATGTTATATAACTACATAAGCATTATCAGCATGCAAATTTTGGGAGAAAAATACAAAATGCATGATCATCAAAAGTCCCAACCCAAAAGAAGAATAAAAATGAGAGACTTGACCCGCTCTACATGAGATAAATAAATAGAAAATGCATGTAGCTAGTACCCATAAGCCTTAGGTAAATGATACCATTAGAGCCTGGATAGATGTTGATAATGACCAACCATTAGTTGATAGTTGAACAGAGCCTGATTAGATGTTGATAATGACCGACTATTAGTTGATAGTTGAACATATTTGCTGTTGATAATGACCGTTGGATTAGTTGATAGTTGAGAATGTATGCCGAAGGTTGTATATAGTTGAGCAATAATCTTTGCTATGTTTAGTTGATCAGATGATGCATGTGAAATGTTTGGTGCTGTTTTAGCTGGCCATTGATCAAGCTGTTTAAAAGTTGCATTGATGTACTCATCAGCTTTGATTGCTGCCAAACATAACTGATCCAATATAGCCAGTAAACATTGGAGTCAAGAGGAAAAATATAGTCTGAAACATCAACTTACTACTAAAGTCAACCCAGCTTACCCTTTCAACAGTTATTTGGCGATGCTCAAGAACCGACTGGTTAAGATGCTTGATACAGCGATTAGCATCTTCAAGAGTTTCCATCGTTATAAAAGCAAAACCACGAGAGATACGCGAACGAGGCTCCACAACCAGGAAACAGTTAGCCACCTAAAGGGTAGTTTAGTCATTAGTCATTACAGCATATATATTGGATGTGTATGGCAAAATCAAAATCTTAGGGGTATTTGGCTAAGCTTGTCAAAAAGGTTTATGGCTTTAGCAACAAACAATTTCTAAGAAGCTTTAGCATAAAGCCCTTTTGCTCAATCAATAATCTATAAAGCACTTCTCAATAAGTGTTTGGATAAACTTATTGTGTTTTGATAATACAATGAGCTAATTAGCACCTCCAGCAAGCTTAGCCAAAAACCCCCTAAGTATGGTTCATTAAAAACTAACCTTTCCTTCCTTTGAAAAATGTTCTTCAAGCTGTTCCTGTGTAGCAGCGTGTAGATAGGCCAGTAACGTAAAGTGTATTTCCGGGATTTACAACCTCTTCCTCCCTGTCAAGATTAAAATTTTGCAACATAAACAAACAGCTATCATTATAATGAAAGTAAATGAAGTCAAAGCAAAATGTGTACCTTCCACGACTTCTAGATCTTGATCTAGATGCAGGCCTTCCTCTTGGCCTTGACCAGGATCTCGATCTAGATCGAGATCTTGACCTGGACCTTGATGGTGCTTCATATTCGGGGGATTGTGAATACCTAAACACATTGGTGTAAAATAAAGTAGATGGTAAAATTTCAACTACTATACAAGAGATATTTCTAACATTAGTATATGAACTACACAATGTGAAATTATGCATATAAATTAACTTAAAGAGTCTCTGTCTCTCTGAAACTATCAAAGTGAGGCTTCTTGTTTCTTTAGAATTTGTTCATAATATATGTTCCTAGCGATGAATAACAGGCATACAGGGACAGGACTGTGACAATATATATACTGTTAATGGTTTGACAATTGTTTTAAGATAAGATCCGAGGAACAATACATAACCACAGACCAACGCCACTCTCACTTATTTCATTTCATTAACCATTTTAATTCTGCTGTCCAAAATTTTTAATACAAGTGACAGGAGTTAGAGCCATTAAAAGCAGAAAGAGAAATGAAATTATATGTTCTGGAATATTAAGCCTAAGCATCTTGGATATGATTTGGCTATTAAAATGTATTAAATCACAAAAGATGCAATCATCCATCGGCATCAATCGTATATTCATATGTACTGGCATATCAAATGCACATGCTGATTTAATGGCTCTATCTTTGAACATCTTCACACACAGAAATAGTAAATTCCTCATTACATGTTTCGAGACCAGACCCGGTAAATCCATTCGCAACGAAAATGCACGTTCTAACCTTTCACATAAGCTACCTTACACCAATGTGCCAAATACTCCTTTCTAAATGAACTCTCATGCCCAAGCAATGAAGCAATGAATCCTATTCCTAACAACTTCCAAAGGCTCTGTGAGCCTGTGATCTAAACAGAGCCAAACTATGAAGCCATCAAGCACAAGAGAACATATATATACGACTTATGGCATGTAATTCGGTAGTATGTAGCCTAGGTGTTGTTGCTTCAGACAACTTACTTGAGGCGCCTTGGAGTTTATTCACATAGCTACCTTCCTAGTTGTCATTTCTTATTCAGTGACTCATACAGATAACCATTGTATAAGGGATCAAATAGTCTGACCAACTTTTTCGGTTTAAGCTTTCTGATAAAACTAACACAAGAACTATAAATATAAGAGCAGCGATAGGGAAGCCTAACTCACGTGACTAAACTTTAGCCTAAAGCATTCATCATCCGAGTAAACACGTCTTTGTAACTATCACAACAACCTTAGGTGCCAACTAACAAAAAAAAAGTGGCCTCCAATCTAAAACTGTAATTCATCGCATAATAAATTAAACACCGGAACAGACTAACAAGAGATCGCAACACTCGCAGCACACATTTACCACATCCTAGTCAATACTCCATAATCTATTCACTCACCAAACATGTACGAAACCTCAAACAATCACTACAAACTTAAAGCTCAATACGCGGTATCCAACCGTACTATCTTATTATTCATTATTAACATAAAAATAAAATTAAAATAAATTGGGGAAAAATTAGGGTTTACCTTCGTCGAGGAGAATCAGCCTGCAAATAATAATAATAAAAATAAAATTAAAACAAGGTGTTATGTAATATAATTAAAATTATAATTAGTATACATGAATGTATAAAATTAAGACAATTATACAAATTGCTCACCATTGATGAACCCTAGATCGCTATTTTTTATTTTTAGGGTTTTTGAAAGAGGAAATGTATTCTTATGCTTTTTAAAAGGGAAAGTGTTTGGTTATTTTACAATATGAACCTTTGTTTTTTATGACTTTTACATTTTCACCTTATATGTAGCACCATCATTTAGTAACTAGAATTCTCGGTGAACAATGTTTTTTATTTGGACATTTTCTGTAGCAATAGCTTTACGAATGCCGAGAATTTTTTATTGAAATAAATTAAGCAGTGAATAATTGATATAAAAATAGTGGAGTACCCGTTTAATGTTGTGATAAATAAACATGCGAGCCTTATTTAGGATACAAGAGTTCGTGGTAGCGGACTATTTCTTGCAATATCAAGCAAGTATACGACAATAGGATATGTTTCACGGGATTATGTAAGATTTTCGTAAAATCTTAGGTGACTTATTAAGTATGACGGTGTATAAAAGTTACGAAGTAAATTGTTTAACGATGTTATAGAGAAAAAATGCTAACTTTTCACTTTCTTTTATGTTTCGTTGTGACGTGTGCAAATATTATTAGTGGGCTTATAAATGCTATAAGTTAACTAAGCCCCTTGGCATTTCACAATAGTATAAACGGGTCTTTCATTAACCCAGTTTATAAGTATCAGAAAGTGGTTAGAAAATCAAGGTTTGTTTTCACTTTACAACATTGTGATTTATTTTCATGTTTTATTTTATCGCTATAAAACTACAACCTTTTTTTTCACACCAATTTTGCTTTTTTGTTTTTGTTATACTGATCTATAACTCAGAGATTCAATTAAACTAATCACAATTAAAAGTCCATTTTTTCCGGTGCTCTACTAATAGTTTTAACTCAACTTATTATTTGTATGCTTACCATTTCATCGCGTTTGGCATGTTCAAAGATTATCGTTACCCCGTGCACACTCCGCTTCTTAGTTCATCCGACTACTCTAGTCAGATTCTATTTTATTTTTATTTATTTTTATTTATTTTTTTCAAAATTTCTATTAATAAAATATAATAAGATCAATTGTTTTTGCACTTGAAAAAATATGAAGCCATTTAATGTAATGAGTTGAGATCAATATAGATCTCATATTTACCATATGTTCAATAAATCAATCTTAACCATTTATTTTTAATCAAAATTAATTTTCACCTTCTTTTTAAAACAACATGTCTTACAAACGGTAAATCTTCAAACTATAAAAAATACACCCCCTCAAATATCATCATTTATGCACTCTCTGAGGGTAATTGGGGTACTTAACCATATGACTTTGTAATTTGAGAATGGCATAATTTGTAATTATTGAAGATTTTTTTCGAATAGATATTTCTAGAGAAATAAAAAACAAAAAAATCCATCCAATATGAACACGCAACATGTTCATTTATATACTCCGTAGTTTATTTTAGAGTAAATTACATGGTTGGTCCCATGGTTTGTCAAAATAACAACTTTCGTCCTCAAGTTTAAAGTTGCATTGGTAGTCCCAAATATGTAAACAAATAACACACGGTCCAAACGTTAACTGTAGTTAGTATTATCAAAAATCGACCACGTGGCAAAGATGGAGGGTATTTTGTCTTTTCATGTTCTAATATGTTTCAGATTAACAACCGAAAACCACATCGACCTCACCAATACCTATACGGTTTACTCTATCCGATTCAACAACAATAATGCTACAATCAAAAGCATCAACCGGTTTCGGGTTTTACCGGACATGAACACATATTCAAACAAACCAACACCCTTTATCGGCGTTTATAACCACACGATCCCGATGTCGACACATTTTAAATCTTCATTTATTTTATCACACGAAGCGAGAATACACTCGTTTTAGACCAATCTAAATCGAACATTATGAAAGCGAGACTTATCACACGGACATGAAACAAATCAGACACAAGAAAAGCAGATCCAGACGCATCACAATAGTATCCCTTCCAAATCCTCACCACACAAATCAATTTTTATAAAAACACGTTTGATTCGGATATTATATTCCACAAAACATATAACAAGTCGATTTAACAATCGTTTTATATTCGGATTAAAAATAAAAAGAATGAAATCGGTTTGGATGTGATCGACATACCAACAAGAAACATCGAGAGGAGGTCGAGATGAGAGGATGACCACGAACCCATGAAACGAACTCAAGACAACTCGATGTGACCCACTTCACGACTAAACCACAATCGATCTATGTTCACGAGCTTCAGGCGTTGATGGCGTTGTCTGATGAAGTGGTGGCGAGATGGCGGCGTGATGGTGGGTGGAGCGATGGTGGCGGAGATGGAGAGGTGGCGGTTGATCAGTGGTGAGGAGGAGGAGGAGGCGATAAAAGTGTTTTAGGGTTTGACATATAGGTAGAACATGAAAAGACAAAATACCCTCCATCTTTGCCACGTGGTGCGATTTTTGATAATACTAACGGCGAGTTAACGTTTGGACCAGGTGTGTTATTTGTTTACATACTTAGGACTACCGTCAACTTTAAACTTCGAGGACGAAAGTTGTTATTTTGGACAAACCACAGGGACCAACCATGTAATTTGTTCTTTATTTTATTTTATCCTGGTATGATATTTTTGTATTAATTTCACGTGACGCACAGGAATTGAAGTCACTCACTAAAATAAAACGGGAAAAAACCTATACCCCCACCACCGTCAAAAGTCAACGGTCAACCGTAACATCAACAAACACTCATGTCAAGCTTCATCAACCTCTCATCTACTACTAGCCTTATCGGAAAGCCACGTCATCATCACGTCACTCATCTCAAGGTAGTACCACTATTATTTCCGCATTAACCCAATAAGGGAGTGTTTGGGTTTGCTTATTTTTTCTGCTTATTTGTGGTCTTATGAGCTTATTTTATTTAAGCTTTAAGTTTATTTCAGCAAAGATAAGCACTTTAATATATGCAGCTTACTAGAATAAGCTTATTTGACTCGGCTTATATTTCATAACCCCGTTTTTTCTGGCTTATTTTCCATATTTAAGTTATAATAAGCTAATAGGTCAAAAGGAAATAAGAGCTTGTGAAATATAAGCCAAGTCAAATAAGCTTTAACAAACTAGCTTTTACCTAAAAATAGGCAGAAGCAGTTTTGTGTTGCAGTTTCGATAACACAAAACTACTGCTTAATAATAAGCAAAAAAGCAGAAACAAATTAAGCAATCCGAAACAGCGCATAACTCTTTTATAATAGCTATTTCTATTTAAGTTAACTATGATTAATACTATGTGATATAGGGTTTAAAGAATGAAAGGTGTTATTGGGGTGATGGGAGAGTGATGGTGTTAAAAGTGAAATGTTTGAATGAGCCAAATACTGATAGAGATGTTGTTGAATCTGGTTCGGTTCGGTTCCGGCTCGAGTGGCGGTTCGTTATACAGTTTGTGTGCAGGGATTGGAGGTTGGGGTTTCTTGAGACAAGTTATTTGACTTATTCCAAGCTTACGGGTTCAGAGGCGTTTTGTCCTGTTGGTGGTGGTTCTTGTGGTGATGTGCTTAATAGTAGCTATGCTGTTGCTTATGGTATGTTTTTTCATGTCTTTACAGATATTGTTTTGTAGTTGATTATTATGATATATTTGATATGAACTCACTTTTGAAGTTTACAAATTAATAAACTTTAAAACAAGTAATTCCATTCGAGAACAATTGGACTGAGATTAACAGACAGACTATAAGATATCGTCATTAGAAAAAGGGTATATGACTAGTGGTATGTCGGTTTTGTTGGAATACCCTATGGAGGGAGTTATTGGTAGTGAAAAGTGAGGTAGAATAAATGCTGCAATTGACGTAAAATGGGATGGAACTTTTAGACAAACATACTGATGTGACTCTATGTTAGGTAATCGCTGCTATTGTTCGCATTTAGCTGAGTAGAAAGTAGGTATTCCATGAGTCAACATGTCACAATTAAAGTATTGTTTGGTAATTTGTTTACATCTTGTGTTTTCCTATTGTAATTACTGAAATACAGGAGACAGTTATGATCTTATACAAAATGAAAGCTTTTGGGTAGATTTCTCTTTGAGGAAATAAAATGATAACTTTAAAAAAAATCCAAAAAAATAAAAATACCCTGATTTGCAAACACCACTTATCCAAAACGGATGAGGTTTTCCTGTTTAGGTTACCGGGAGGACGAGTCTTTGACTCAGATGTACTCGGCTTAACCGGGTAGACCCGTGACCGTTCCAACCCTTCCTGGCCACCCTCAATTGTGTGTACCTAGTGAGGTTTGAACCCTTGACCTCTTTTGAGGAGGTCAAGTGCCTTATCACTAGGCATTTGGTGGTGGTTTACTTTGGATAAACACCACTTATCCAGTTTTTCAAAAGGCATAACGCAAACACAGAAAACAAATTAACTTGCCTAGCATGTTTATAGTCCCAGTAAATCAACTTAGAAAGAAAGTATGTCATACCGATGAAGCATATCTGCAAGTGTAATGCCTCAGAAATCCAATCACTCCTTGAAAATTTTTGTGTGTTACGTACGAGGAATTAAAATAATATAGGTGGGACAAAATTACAGGAAAGTATTTTATGTTTGACTCTAAAAGTAGCCTCCTGTTTCTGTCTTATGAATATTCCAATCACTCCTTGAGAATTTGTGTGTTACGTATTACATTGGAACACGAGGAATAAAAATAATATAGGTGGGACAAAATTACAGGAAAGTATTTTACAGCCTCCTGTTTCTGTCTTATGAATATTCATACTCCATAGAATTTGAATGCTGTTGGGATATGTTACTGTGAATCATTCTACCACTGATGGTTACATATTCTCTGAAAGCTCTAGATTTTGATAAGACAAAAAGTATCTGTATCACGCCAAAAGTTCTTTCTTTGGTGTCAGTAACATAATCAGTTGAATGTTGGTGGCTCATTTTAATTATGTTCATCACAAATTTTAGATCAAGAAACTGAGTACAAGTAATCAGCTCCAATTTTTTGAGGAGAACCTTGTAAATGTATTATAAATTTGCAGGTATACCTCTGCCCTTGATTGGAATGGTTGCCTATGGGGCTGCTGCATTTCTTGCACTAAAGTTGGCGCTAAGGATTTGCCTTTTGGTATTGATGAAAATACTGGTGGATTAATATTACTTGGGACAACTACCTCAATGGCAACTGCAAGCGCATACTTTTGTACATTTTAAACACGCAATTTCCAGGATCTTCATGTTCTTACTGTTTAGTCTCAGTTCTGCTGTCATTCTCCTTGTTCTTCACAACTTCTAAGGTACATTGTCACCTCGAATGAGATTACACTTTACAGGCGCAGTTTATCCAACTCGCCAGTGTCTGGCTAATATAAAATAAAGAGGAGGATAAAGAATAAATAATATTTTACTTGGTTATTGTTCTGTTAAAGTTGTATGAAAACTTAATTGTCCGGGCTACTAGCAACATGTTCATATTGTGAAGCTGTGGTGAGTGGTGACATTATCGTTTGATTATTTATGCAGATTTTGGGGTGGCAAAGATCCGAGATGAAGTAGGCTTGCAGTTATGCATAGCTGGTCTTGTTTTGCTGCTTTAAGCAACTCACATAGTGCAACCCTTCCTCCCCTGCACGGTAACTTCATTACAAACATAAATAATTATAGGAGAAATTACAAATATCCTTTATTTATAGTTGATGACCCAAGTTGGTTGCTAATTATAACCATAAATTATGTAAATTAATGATTTCTTTCTGCAAAAAAACCCGCTGTATGGGTGATAACCGTAGCCCTTTCATGGTTAGCAATAGCCTATTCATATGTAAGTTATACTTGTAAAATAATCTCTATGTGACCTTTTTTCTGTCTTCAGCTTTGGGAGAAATTTATGCCATATGCTCCAACTGAGATTAAGGCATCATCCAGTCCTTTAGCTCTTAAACTTGCAGAGCATTTGCGTTCGGTGGGAGCTAAAATGTATGGAGCTTTCTGGTGTTCACACTGTCAAGAGCAGAAACAGGTACTCCTCGGCTAATCCCGCACTGTCAAGAGCTTTCTGGTGTTCCACTTGTTAACACACACTTGCAGATGTTAGACATCTATTGAACCGAGAATCACAAAGTTCTGTTTTTGTTGCAGATGTTGACATTAAATTGAGCTTATTTTGATTGTAAATTATGGCCTTCCTTTGTACCTATAGTCATGTGCTAGTTTCTTTGATACGCTGTATCATTTTGATAACTGAACCGGAATTTTGCTTTGTGGTACTTGTGCAGATGTTTGGACGTGAAGCAGCAAAGCTGTTAAATTATGCGGAATGCTATCCAGATGGATTCAAGCTTGGAACTTCGCTTAGTCAGGAATGTAAGGATGTCAAAATCGAAGGTTTTCCAATGTGGGTGGTCAATGGTCAGGTGAGATGCTAACATAAACTATACTCCTCCACTCACAGTTTCATTATTGGATTTTACTCTACTCATGCATAATTGAAAATATTCTGCTATAAATCAAATGCCTAAATACCCCTCAGTAGTACAAAATCAGGTGGAATTTTCTGTTTTTAATAATTAGTAACGAAGATAATGGACAATTAAGTAACTTTTATTTGAAAATTTCCCAAGAGAATTTGTTTGGTAAAATTCTTAATGATCTTTGTGTAATCTGTAGTTCCAACCTGTTCCTTTATAAATATTATTATCACAGCCTTTTGAATTTAGACAACTTTAGACATTCACACTTTCTCCATGCTGACATAAATTCAGTGTTTGACCGAGCATATGGTTGTCAAATGTTAGAGGCATTCATCAATAACGCTGAACTATAAGAACGTTAGGTTGCTTTTGGTTGGTGAGAAATGGGGCATTCTTTCTAGAAAAGATTTCACAAAAAACTGAAAAAGTAGGGAACTCGTTTAGTCGCACATTTTTGACAAGTTTTTCTAAGAAAGTAAAAAGTTCAAGTTGCAAAATTTTACTATAATTTTGAAAGACTTATTTACACTTCTCAACATTTTCACTTTTCATTTTCTAAAAATATCATCTAAACACGTCTTCTAAACTTTCAACTTTTTTAGAGATAAAACCCCTTCCTTTTCTAAGAAAATCAAGATAGAAAATTTAAGGAGATTTTTCTACAACTAAACACGCCCTAAGACTGGAATTAATATTTTCAATATCTGGTATAGTGTTGATTTGGAGTTGAAACTTCTTCAATGTCTTTCCCTTTGTATAGAAACTGGTTAATTGGGTCATTTTGTTGTTGGTAACCAGTTAAATGCCTAAACTATAACAACAACAAAAAATGAAAACTGGTAGATCGTTATACGGGTAAAACCTGCCATAACTCGCCTAACATGTATTCAAATGCTACAGTGTCCTAAAATTTTTATTCTTTTTGTAGAATTATATTACATTATTACTACATGTAATCATAATACATTAGTTACTTAAAATTTAGAGAAAAAGGTGCAGAAAAGTGTTAGCGGTCAGCCAACCCATTTTAACCTTAGATAGAATTACCTGTTTTGACCCAAACCCATTTGACCAGCTACCCAACCCACTCATTCAGCAAACCACTAGGATGACATTTCATAAAGATTCCATAATTTCCATTTCTGAAGCGCTACTTGTTTCTGACTTAGGTACTGAAAGGAATCCAAGATTTCCCAGCGCTTGCTAAAGCATCTGGATTTGATGCTGGTGAATTCAGTGCAGAGTTATCAGAGCTTGCTAGACAATCTGCTGAGGCCAACGTTGAACCATGATGATTCCATTTAAAATGTATGTTGCCTCCTCTTCCATGTGAAAACTCTTTCACACATGCATATCTCCCAAGGGTTTTGTTGAGTCGATACATTGTTGTTGTACATTCACAAAACCCGTGTTGGATTATGTGCGAAAATTAGAACAAGAAATCAATGAGAAACATCTAGATCTGTTATTATATGACATGTCCTGGTTGTGGACTTTCTAATAAGTGATTAGGTAACTATTAGTATACGAACTTTGCTAGATAATGTATCTTTAAAGCCGGGTACAATAAGCTTGTGATATTACTTGACAGATTAGATAAGGTTGAAATGTTGTATGATTGTAATATTACTCGACTGTATGTCTTTCGTTTATTACATTTTGTAATGACATGGTTGATGGTTATAATATAATACAGTTTATACCATGGATTGTCTTCCTCTATTACATCTGTAACCACAGCCTTCAGTTTTTTTCACATAATTATACACCTTTGGTGTAGATTTTATCACCCATTTCTCCCATTACCTTGGTTTTTATTAACTTTCTCGTTACACATGTCTCATAATCTTGACCAAGCACCCGTTATTTACTTTCATAACGTCTTCGTTGATTTAACTTATTTACAAAGACTATTTTATTAAGTAAGAACGTGTTCATGACCAGGCCAACTTAAGAAAGAATGTGGGGGACCAACTTAAGAAAGAATGATAAATTTAATTAGACTGAAATATAAATTTTGTGAAATTTATATAAGTCCACTTGAAATTATAGTTTATAAAGTTTCCATGTGAAAGCAAGGTGAAAAAATTTCGGAAAAGTAGTGTTCTTCTTTTGAACCAAAATGCTGAAAAAGTTATGATCGATACAGTTTCAGCTCGAAGAAGTTTCTATAATTTTTACTAGACCTCGCTTAGTCATAAGGTTAGTAACCTACTACTTTAATGCTTCTTAATTTGTTTATCTTTATGTTCGTGTTCATATTACACATTTCTATATCCAATCTTGTAGCAATTTGTGGTTGGAGGATTCATGATGCATTGTATTAACGAATCTATTACTCCAGTTAGTATAATTAGTGCAGTGCACTAGTACTATTGTACTAATGGTTTTCGATTATGACAATAATATCTTGCTGTAACTCTCTGTGGACGGTGTTTTGCTTCATCACTTATGGTTCACATAAGTTTTTGTTTGAGTTGACAGTTGAACTCTGTTTGTTGGACTGCCTTATTTACATCTGGATATCGAATGTTAAAGATTGTTCTTTCACTTAGTAGTTTAGTAAATGCTTTCAAATGGAATGTATGGGTGGTGAAATATTGACTTATGGTCCAATGTCTCTTTGATCTTGGATGGCTGGAGCGCATATATGCTTTTCCAATACCCCAATCCTTTATGTTACACCTCCCCAACTCATCCTTTTCGACCACAACCAATGTGGGATCAATCACATAATTATAAACAGTTTACATCCTCTCAGTCCTTTTATGAGCATCAGTAGTGTCTTGTATTTGATCTAATTTTTTGGAATAGCAGAAACAACGGTGATTTTACTGTCTAAATAGCTTATAGGTGATTTAATTTGTCATTAGACTACAGCAAAACAAAATCTAGACTAAAAATTGTAGGACTTTACCCTAATAAAAGGGAGTCCTTCCAGAAATTCTCGATGGCTAAGGCAGAACCAAAGCCAAGGAGGGGGTTTGGAAATAGTTTTCAACCAGCAATTGACGCGCCTCGGTTATTACCTCATTAGCTGCGTCATTGCCCCAAGCGCAAAGATACTTTCAACCATGCCCCAACCCCTCATTTTATACACCTTACCTACTCCTCACTTTACATCTTCTGGTCGATGTGGGATCAAACATAAATACCAAGTTTCAAACAATTGACATCCTCTCAACCCTTTTCTACCCTCCACCGATGTGGGATCAGTCACATGTAAAACTTATTTCTTGGTGACCATACATATAAGTTAGAATTTGGACTTTAAATTTTGGACTTATTTCTTGGTGACCATACATATAACTATTTACAAAAAATTATCTACTCAGATTTAACTAGACATAAGTGCATTAATTATTGCAAATACCAAATTGATAAACAGAACATGTGAATTGTGTTGGTACATTTGACGATAACGTTAATTCTTTCAAGCCTCTCATCTATGAGGGTCTCTTTGTCATTGTTAAAGCTTACGTCAAATATTTAGCAGATAACAAACAATGCCAAAATTTTGACAAAGTGTAGGCGATTGAACAACCATTTAGCTCCGGATTAGTCTCTAAAGATATAATTTGGGTTTAACGGTGGATACTTTCAAATCTCAGTGAAACATTTACCACCAGACAATATACGTCAATTGAACTTTTGGATCATCTCAATGACCCGAACAATGTTTTGATGTGGTGGTTTAAACTGTGTCGTTGATGCACTGAAGGTGTATAAATGAGTTGGCTTTTTAGTGCATGTAAGATCCAATTGGGACTTGTAAACCCAAGTTCATCAAAGAAGAGAAAGATAAATAAATAAACAATTATAAAATACATATTATCTTGGTTCCGAACTGTATCAAGTAATGATGTGAAATCATCCAACCAGCCCAGAACTTTCCTACAAAATTGCATATATTACTACTAAACAATCAAGTCCATGCCATGAACTCCCCTGTATAACTTAATCAGCCCATGTAACAAGAGACCAAAAACCACAGATGCAGTACAGCGAAGCAACTTCAAATAGCTCTGAAACATCAAAATCCATTTCCCGTGACTTTCAAGAAGCATATGTATCCTAAAAAACTATGCTTTTTGCTTTTTAGTTTTGTAAAGCCTGTGCCAACAGTGGGAGAAGAAGAGGGACATCTTCCATCAGAAATATCAATCATCTTCCATCGGGACATCTGGAATGTCAAATCTGACTTTGTCTATAGTTTTGTTGATCACAGAAATAGGAGAAGGTGATGGCAGCTAAAGTAAAAGAAACATAATGAAAGATAGTTTATAATGCTAGTAAGACCAACGAATATCTCATATAACTCTAGACCACAATGTGATAATCTTGACCCATTTACTAATCAATGGATGGACTGAGTTATATAGTCTAAACCATTTTAGAACAGACCAAATTTGTGTTAAACCTCACAAGGTGTTAATAAATAAAACCCTCCTAAATTCATTAAATTCGCAATATTAGATTATCACTGAAATTAAAAAAATAATTGAATACATATTTGACAAACAGGCTATCCCCAACCCAACCAGAATTATATTTTGACCCTTTCCCTAACCCACCCTTTTGGTGTTGAGCAATATCACATTGAAAAACACTTGAAGTACTTGAAGTAAAGAAGCGAAAGTAGAAAACTTAAACTGAGCAAAAGGAGATTAATAGACATAAGATCGTCCTCCTTCTCTCCACGGTTATGGCTATTCTGCAACTCCCTAAGAAGTTCAGGCGTGACCTGCATTGAGAAAGAGTACTTGATTTAGTACTTTGACTACTTTTTGATATTATAATCAGCTTAAGGGGGCGAATTTATGGAGAATTATACATACCAATTTATGTCTCTGCTTCTTCAAAAGATAACTAATGTTATGTTTCTGTTCCACTGTCAGTTCATGTTGGTACATGCAGATTTCGCATTATTCATTAATATCTAAAATAGGTGACAATTCTAAAGTCATGGATACTCTAACATACTCTACACCTTTATAACTTACCCACTGTCCACAAATGGGACTTGATCCCACAACCTATTAGGTTGATGGTTCACCTTGGCGCTCCTATAGACTATAAAGTTAACAGCTTTGAGGATAAGGCGCTAACCTTTGCATAAATGCAAGAAGTGACTGATGCCAGATCACAGGCATGTCCCTGGAGTCTTCACAAAATCTCATAATATGTGAAACCATTGCATCAACAACTGGATATGGCAAAGCGTATTTCTTTTCAACTAATAGCTTTATAAAGTAGTTGTACCAGAAGACCAGTAAATTTTAAGCAAGCATAACTATCCAATAACTCTACTTTTTTTTTACTGAAAATGGTGAATTATATCATTAATCATCCAATATCAGAACAATCTAACTCTATTCAAAACAAGCTGAAATTAAACCTCTATACTAAACACCATTCTTCTAGGTTAGCACCATGAGAAAGTTACTAAACCTAGGCAACCATGAAGAAATCTCACTACTTGACTACATTTCCTCTTACAAACACCCTACCTGTAAGCATGAGTAGCCCATACCAATGCACACAGAGGCTCTTGTAAAAAGGCATCATCAAGTAGAGAGCCAAAACTTCTGTTCCATTTGGGGCTCAGATACATAGAGCTACATTTACTCATGTGTATAGAGTTACCCAAGGAGACATCCCACCTTGACTACATTTCCTGATTCACAGTCCAATCCATATCCAACTGTAGCTACATCCTCACAATTGGCATTAGAACAGACTATGATCAGGCTTCATCAGGTTGGCATTCCACGAAACAATTCAACAGGAAACATACCTTATGATATTGGGTGTGCCTTTAACTACACAGTTTTCATTTATCATTATAGTGACTTATCCAACATCCACTACAAATAAAAATGAGCTTATGAAGAAAGGTTCCCAATATCAAGATACAAGGCCCTATGATTTACCATAAAGCAACAGAATAAACTGAGCAGTATGGTTACATCCATATGTTTCAACAAACGCCTTGGCTGCATTATGAGTCAACATTTTCATATATGCTTTCATAGTTTCATACATGCTTGGTTATTATATACAGATTACAGAATCACAAATATATTTGCCAACAAACTTTTGACAATAACTATCATATACATAATTACAGATATATTTGCCAACAAACTTTTGACAATGACTATATCAGATGTTTAAATAGTTCAACAAATAAGCTATGCGAAAATCAAACCAAAACACTATATATTAGCAGTCCAATATCGTAATCAAACATTAAGTATCTAAGTATAATCATTTACAAACAAGCTAATCATGTATTGGTTTTCAAACCCTAAGGCATTAACCAAGTTGAGCACAACAAACTACGGTAGCTGAAAAAGACTGGTTGTTATGGACTTATGGTCTATAATCAAGTTTGGTTTGGGCAACACATTTCAACAAACACCTTGAGTATATTAAGATCAAATAATTAGTTTCAGATGCACATATTAACTTCATTAAGACATAACTAATCAATACACTCACAAAACGAACAACCATAAACAAACACAAAAAAAAAAAGTAAACAGATTAATTCATTAACCAAAAGTAACCAATCTCATTCCATTAAATTCCATTAACCACAACCGATATACATCAAAACATAACAAACCCTAACCGCTAGTAAACTTGGTAACAGCTTTAGTCCCTTCACTAACAGCATGCTTAGCCAGCTCCCCAGGCAACACAAGCCTCACAGCAGTCTGAATCTCCCTACTCGAAAGCGTGTTCTTCTTATTATACCTAGCCAACCTACTCGCCTCCTGAGCCAGTTTCTCAAAAATATCATTAATAAAACTGTTCATTATCCCCATTGCCTTGCTCGAGACTCCGATATCTGGATGAACCTGTTTCAACACTTTGAAAATGTAGATCTTGTAGGTCTCCACTGACTTCTTGTGCTTCTTCTTCTTCTTGTCTTGTGATGAGGCGTCTTTTGGGATCTTCTTTTCGGCTTTTGGTTTCGGGGCTTTTCTGCTGCTGGGGTTTTTCGGCTATTGGTTTCTTTCCTGCTGCTGCCTTTGGTGCCATTGATAATGTGTTTGTGTGTGTGAAAATAGGTGTTTTTAGTGTGTGAAGATGAAAATGCTTTGATTATGAAAATGAACTGTGGGTGATTTGTTTATATAGGGAGGTGAGGTGTTATGTGATTGGTGGGATTGGGTTCACGCGGATCGTCATCTGTGGCCGTTGGTTTTTTGGAGAGTAAAATTGGACGGTGGATGATGGGGAATTCGAAATTTTGAGGGTTTGGCGCTTAAATGATGAAATTTTAAGGGTGCATCTAGTTAGAAGGATTCTTTACAAAATGTTTTGTACAGTATAAAATAATGAAATGCAAGTGTATTGCGGTGGCAGTATACGTGTGATTATATTTTTGCGATAGTAAGGTGTTTCGATGCATTCTTTTAAAGAAAAAACAAATGTCCGTGAGGTTATTAATTGGAAATTACTTTGTTTTTTCTTGCGCGTTTAGTAACATAATAAAAGCTTTTATAGCGAGGTCTTTCTGTGATTATATGATTTCGTGATCTTAACTTAACATGTGACGATAACAATGGAACAACTTTACTGCAGTGTTGCTTTAAAAATGGCAGACTTGCGTCGCGTCTGTGACGATATAGAAACGATGGTCAACGATATTGCTATTCGTTTAGGATGTGTAATATTATATATCAATTAAACATGCAAGGTGTTTCAAAATAGCGGTTTTAGCACCATCTAGTGGTGTCTATATTGCTAAGTTGTGGTAGTAATGGTGGTCCGTTGCGTGATCGAAAAATGTGGTGTCAGAAATTATGACTACATAAAAGATTGGTTTATATGATCCGCTTAATAATTTGTAAATTTTATTTAGTGAGTGTTTTAAAGAATAAATATAAGATAAGATGATTTATGTGTTATTGTTTTATACTATGTGATATACTAAGTATACTTTTGAGTAAAAATATTTTAATAATATTATTAATGAATTGTAAAATACATTTAGTGGGTGTTTGAATGATATTTATGATAAAATGATTTATCATTATTGTTTTGTACCATTTGATATATTAATTGTCTTTTGAGTGATGTGATATATTAATTATATTATTAATGATTGTAAATTTCATTAGTGAGTGTTTTAATGAAAAGAAAAATTATATGATTTATGTATTATTGTTTTGTATCAAGTGATATATTAATTGTACTTTTGAGTAAAAGTATTTTAATGATTTCATTAATTATGACACTAATATACACGAATGTTACAAATTATATGATTTATGCATTATTATTTTATACCAAGTGCTATATTAATTGTACTATTGGTTACAAGTTTAACGGGTTACTTTCATTAGAAATGTTTTTTATTTTAAAAAATTTAAGACTTCTTTATTTAGAATGTCCTAAACACTTTATATAGTAGTATAGAAAGTGAAAATAGATATTGTTTTTAAATCCGTTACTTATTTATTTTTACAAAACAGGAAAAAAAAAAATCATTTTCTAATTTAACAATAAAAACTACAAAACATTTTTTTTTCTTGTAACCTTTTGTTTTCTTGATAAAAGAACATAGTATCATATGAGCGTGTTTTCTATGTTTTGTGAAAAATAAAATCCGCCCCTTTATGAACATTTTTTCCTCTTTCATCTAAACTTACAAGCATTATTTAGATTGTTACCGTATATATGAATAATTTAACCTTAAATACTTTTAGTTATGTGTCAAATAAATTGTTACTCACATATATTAATCATAATTGTTAACATTAGTTTTATGTTAATTAAGTGTTTTTAAAGAAATAACAAATATGTTTAATAACTCTCTTTCAAATATACAAATGGATGAAAATTCAATCATAAATACTACTAAATAAGAATAGTGTAACATTAACAAAACTCGCTCATATGGTTAACGTGATGTTGGGTGTAATATCGAGGTTTTTTACTAAAAATACAAAATATGCATGGATATTGTATATGAAATATTCCCTTTTATGATTCTCACGCTTACACACATGATGTCGTGTTTAACAGTCTAGTATTAAATTTATATTTTGCCGACTTTTCTTTTAGACTAACACAAACGGACAGTGTACCTAGTCAATCCTAGCTAGTTTTTTAAGGGTGGGTCGTTCGCAATGAGTAGATGAACTTAGTAATTAACCTAGTGAAAATTCTACGGTTTTTAAGGGGGTTTAGATTTGAGATTTAATTAAACTAATAAAACAATCAAATAAACTACTTAAATAATAATACTGGTGTTGTTATCAAATTAAAGAAGAAGTGCTAGTCATGTTAATCATACTACATTTTCATTTATCCGTTTATTATTGCAACGACTTAATGATTTATATTAGTGACGTCAAGACATGGAAACAACATTTTCCTATAGAAAGTAAACTAGGGCGGAAGGTCGCAATACTCCTAGTCCTATATAAGCGACTTATGTCCACTGAAGCAATTTATCGATCCGATTATGTCACTTATGTTAACTTATTTGTTTGGTATTTAAGGTCTAACCTTAGGCGGGTTCGCCACAAGTCCTAATGGCACCATCCTTGAAGCAGTGCAAACACCAACCATTAAGACACGGGTTACCTCATAGCTAAAGAGCTACACTATGATAACCTAGACAATAGACTTTCAATATTAAATAAATAAATGAACATACTAAAGATAAACATATAAATTATATAAAATAAATGCATTAGGTCTTTATAAGCGAAATAAAATCAATGTAGCAATCATAATATGGGTAACATCTAAGGGTGTTAGCCCATAATCTCGATAACAAACACGATAGTAGATACGAATGATTCACGAATAAATGACATAATGTAATCGATAAGCAAACCAATCGAGAATACTTGTGTGATGATACGAGACCTTCTCGTATTGCCTTTGGAATTGACTTATTGGTGTTCTGGATCTCCTCTCGCGTTTGGTGGTGGTGGAATGGTATGAAAATGTGAGCTAAGGCTCGGTATTTATAGTTACCCGTCGGCGTCCGATATGGCGTATCGAGGTCCGATACGCCATATTTCAGATCTATTGAGTGGGAATAAGAAAGAATATTCTAGCATATTCGTCTGGCATCTTTAAATACAACGTATTGCTGAAGTGTGATACGTCGTATTCCTTTTAAATCTTGATACGCTGGTCTGGGGATAAGATCTTCAATACAACGTATGGCCAGAGTTTCATACGTCGTATTCCTTCTTCAGTTGACTTAGGCTTTGACTACAAGAGCTTCATATACGACGTATTGCGAGAGTTTAATACGTCGTATTCTTCTTATCTTCGATATTTGATGAATTCATCTAAGTGTTTTGATACGACGTATCTCCAGAGTTAGATATGTCGTATGCTCTTGCTAGGATAATTCAGATTCTTCAATTGAGATCCAAGTTTCATTGTTTTCCTTGTCTTTTCATCATTGCTCCATAAATAGTGAAATCATCAACTTAAGCAATTATGTATCAATTCAGATATATAAACACAATAAATGAGCAATATATATGGGATAAATGATATATAAATATAGTATACATTTGATGATATCAACACACAAAAGAAATATTGACGAAATTCAAATAAGTGTGATCACATGTGACACATATATATGAAACTCAAATATGTATAGGCACATAGGACACGTACGTATGAAAGTTAAATATATATGGGCACACACATATGAAATACATTAGTGTGACCAATATTTATATATAAAAGGCGATGTGGAAAGCGTGGGGGGTTGAATCGTTTCGTTTAAAAACTTTAGATCTTTAGTATCAAATCGCTTATGAAGCTTGTTATAATATGAAGATTCCAATTATTGTTTGTGACCAATGTAAAGCATAGTAAACCATGTTGTCACACAAGCATTAACATCGAAGCCACATCTGAGCAATAGTATAGTGCAACTATAAAAGTAAAGAGATAAAGAAAGGAAAGTGCAAACCGAACACGATGATTTATAGTGGTTCGGTCACGGACCTCCTTTCCGCCTACTCCACTCCCGAGTACCCAACTAGAGAGTTACTTCACTAAATCAACAAGCTCCCTTCTCGGCGGAGAAAACCTTACAATCGTCGCTACACTTTTTCCGGTACAAAGCTAAATACTGGGTTCTAGTTCGAGTAGAACCAACCTAACGTCGCCTATGCAATATTTCGACACTAAGCTAGATGTCGAGTTCTTTTACAAAGGTACAACCACTCCCAATATGTTTTATGGGCCAACATAACAAACCTTGTGTTTTATGGCACAAACACATAAACCATCTAATCTAGTTTGGTGAAAGTGTTGTGATGATGCAATGATGTTCTACACTAATGATCCATGACACAGATGTCTAATGGATATGAATAACTACTTCTAAATGATCTTCCATTGATAGGAAGCCTTCATGATGAAGATCACAAGTTCCCTAAACTTGTTGTGATAGATCTTGACTTGTGGTGAGTGGGGATGGCTAGATCTCCAAGCTTTCCTTGGTTGATCAATGTAGTATGCTTACAACAAAGATGGATGTTAGAAGCATTATGATCATGATCATTAGGGTGTTTAATGTATGTTACTACATTGTTAATGATAGATCTAAATGTATGCAAGAAGGTGGAGAAGATGTGTTTTCAAGTGGTGAAGAAATGGGAAAACAATGGGCTTATATTTATAGCCAAAAGTGGTCGGGGCGATCCACCGACCAAGGAGCCCTTTAAAGGGTTCCGCCTTTATATAAAAGGGTTCCGTGGGTGCTGATGAAAGTCTAAAAATCTTTCTTCAAATCTTTTCAAGATATTACCAAATCTTACTAAGATCACATTTGATATATTGAGTATCAATCTAACCAAAATATTCAAGTGATCTTCCAAGGATTTCAAAGATGATGCATGACATGATGTAACATGTATTTATATTTTTAGATTAAAAGGTTTATCAAGGTAAACTTGTAAAATGTATTATGTAACTAGTTAATAAAATGTCTATTTACCTTTTGAAATACTTGTGAATGTAAAATGTAAAATGAGGTTCGAAATAGAATGGTTAACCTATTAAAATACTTAGTGACTCTAAATGTATTTTAAACATTCTAAATGATTTGTTAGTGGGTTTGATCATAATGCCACATAACAAACATGTACGAACCTGTGTTGTAACATACGAAGACTTGCGACATCGAGAGGTGTTGAATGTATGTTGAGACAAAGTGTGATTACAAGTAACTTGTACATTTTACGTTATGTATTACAAGTTACATGTTTGTCATCAATCAAAACAAGCGAGGCGTATAGATTAAATATCGTAATATTTGCACTAACAATCTCCCTTTTTGATGATGACAAATATATGTAAACGTAATAGAAAGTAAAATGTAAAGGTTACTTGTATCCTTGTATCCTTACTACCTTTACATTACCTTCTCCGTTTACACTCTTCTCCCTTTTGTCGAAACAAAAGGCCGTGTCCTTGAGTTTAACTTTATATCTCCCAAAAGCGAGCTTGCATCATCCCTAGTGAAGTTAAATCGTCCACTTCAATCCGTCCCTTGTTTGGTAAGCGGATCCATGGATCAAATAAAGAGGCTTAACATACATCAAGGTTAGTTTTATGCAACAAAAATTATGAGAAATATATGAAAATAAAATGCATAGCAATGTTAGCCTATTTTCTCCACTTTTATCGAAGCACAAATGCTTGTTGAAAAGTGAGAATGATGCTAAATGCGTGCATGCTCCCCTGACGGTTGCTCCCCTTGTTTGAGGCGTCGGTATGATTAAAAACCTACAAAACAAATATTAGTGCAAAACTATATTCGTCATTGGACGAGTAAGTGTTATACAACAAAGTGTGTATAAGATGCATTGAGTAAATTCTTGACGGAAGCTCCCTTGCTCTAGGGCGTCAAGATGAACCTTCAAAATAAATATTAGTATAATAGAAGCTTTGTCTTTAGAAAAATATGTCATATACAACCAAGTGTATAGGCGATGCAATATGAGTGCTTAAGGATATTCCTCCTTGTTCTAGGGTGTCAAGAAGCACCTAAAATAAGAAAAATAATTGATGCAAACTTCATCCTTAGATGAGTAAGTTATATACAATCGAGTGTATATGATGATGAACCTACAATGAAAACATTAGTGCAATATATTTCATCTTTTCACAAAGAAAAATAAGATGTATATATGTGATAAATGATATAATCAAAGATCTCATGAAGTGTAGTCTCCTAATTACAATCATAAGAAAAGTGAGAATACAATATGATAAAAGCCTACAAAATAGTTCCTAGAAAGAAGATATGAAGTCTTCCATCGAGATTGTGCCACTAGTGGTGCTAGTGTTGGTGTCGGTTTACTAGTAGGATTCATGTGGTGATGGTAGATGACTCGAAATTTACAAAAGCAAGTTTTAGCTAATCCATGGTGGTGATGATTAGTGAAAGTGGTGATGGAAGGTGGTGGTGATTAGGTAGGAAGTTATTAAGGGTTAGAAACTCCTATGTATAAAAATATGGATTCGTGCAATCCTTTCGTCATGTCAAGTGACCAAAGCTAAGAGGAAAAAAATATGAATGGACATTGCATTTCAATGATGCATAAGGGTTATGATTTGAATGATTTATTGATGCTAACAACCTATTGTTATGAGCAAGTTCTCATATGCTTCAACCCAAGAATAATCAATAATGCGTTCTATCTAAGAATATATAAAGTGATAACATGAAGATAAATTAGTTCATTGATTGACACAAATTATAAAATGACCTATTCTAGGTGACAATGGGAAAGATAGTATTAGCATGGTTTTGACCGACATGGATGATTATCACTTTGAAAAGAAGTGAAGACAATATGGAAAATACTAATAATAATAATGAGTACCTATATGAGGATGAGAATGACATCATATAAGTGAGAGTTGGATGGACCAGCGTGTTAGAAATGGTTGTTTTGATTAATATATCGTTTGCCTCGACAATGACATGCATGATATATGTCAAGCGAGAAAATGATAAGATCTATGATGGTGTTCTAGATAGTGAAGTTGTAAGGTGCTAGTTTAAGGAAAATCCTAGATTAGTTGATTGTGAAGATGAAGAAGTTTGTAAAACACATGATGTGTTTTCACTTGATGAGGTATTGGTACAACTTGTGATATAAGGTTAAAAGGTTGAACTAGTTGTGGTTTCGTGAACCGATTTTAGCTAAGTGGTGTTTGCCTATGTGTTGGTATTTTAGAGTCTAAGAGACATAAAATTTGACAAAAGACAATTATGTGAATGGATTTCTCTCCCTTAATTGGTGGACATCCAACATGATGTGTAATGTATCAAATAAGGAATGACAACAAAGTGTTTAGGAGGTTTTCGGGTTAACGAAAGAGATAAGCTTAGTGATGTTTTACGGATGATGGTTATCATACAATGAACTTCATCCTTAAAGTCGCGTACCTCTTCTCGATTAATACGAGATGATCGTATGATGAGGCATGTGGTTTCCTAATAGGAAGTGAAGAGGATTAGGGTATTGTTATAACTAAATAATGATGGAGGTGATTTTTGGAAAGCGGAAGCAAAAATGAGATTTGGAAAGAGGTCGGTTGAAAGACAAAAATGCAAAGTCAACCCTCTAGAACTTAATTCTATATGGTTTTAAACTATATGCAAGTGTAGGGGTCCCATAAAGCATAGTACTAATCTACGTAGCAATAAAGGGGATTATGCAAGATGAGCATATAAAAGTTAGAACCAAGTGAGATAACAAATAATTTGTTATCAACCTACAAAACAAAATTGTTAGTGACAAAAGATGTTAACATGATAGAAATCAAATGATAACATATTATATAAGAAAAATAACACATTGCACTTAGTAGACAAGAAATCACCACACAAGATAGCATCAAAACAATCATATTATGCAAGAATCTGAATTTATTCAAGACATTTCATTATGAGATTGTTTTGTCGTTGAACTTAGACACTTAAGCATACTTGGATATACAATAATCTATGTGATTAATTTGTAAGATAAAAGGCTTCTAAAGTTTGTCATACCAAAAGCATTTTGGCAAATTATATGCACACGTAGCAAAAAAATAGTGTGACAAGAAGCAAAAGAAACAATATGAGAGATTCATGCAAGCCATGTTTAAGACATAACAATTTGGAGCATGTGTTATTTGGATCGTACTACACATAAATATAATGAATGCCAACTAATAGCTTTCAAACACAAATATATCATATCAAAATTACCACGTATCAAAATGGCATATTATGAGTTCATAATTAACATGTGAATCATGCTAAAAATAATTCAAATGTAAGTATCATGCAAATCAAGTTTAGGTTTAAACGTTTAATAGCATGAGACAAGAATACAAGTATTATAAAGATAAAACCGTACTAAGGTTTACACATTTAACTATCAATCAAATAGTTATCAAAACACTAAGATATTGTCAAATCAACTTATAGTATCAAACAAGAACATGTAATCAACACATGTGAGTACAATGCAATTGGTTTTAAAAGAAAAATCATATATACTACTTGTTTGATTAGTATTCCTAAGGCGAGGAAAACTATCAATGTTTTAACACTTACTTTAGGCAAGTATAGGAAAACAGATTTTTCAAGTTGGAGAATGAATATGAGACTATTACTAGCGGTGCTCAATTAAGGCTAAACACGACCATTTTACGGTGATTCCACATACCCAACTTCTCTCCAGAAGCAATTCAACCGTTAGGTCAAATTGAGTTTCTAGTGCAATAGGTTCTCCGTGAGTCATTCTCATGTTAGAAAGATGGGAACTCCTACTTTTGCCTATTAAAGTGCATAAAGATGATAGTTTACCAATACTTGGCAATGTGACACAACTAATATACAATATAACTAAGGTGATGAAGATGTCATGTTATACACGTGAATTTTAACAATGGTGTGTTGATAAACAATATGTTTTAATCTTGTGTTTAGAATATAAGGTTGTTTAAATTACATATCTAATTGTATGATCTAATGGATGACATCTTTAATGTTGAAGTGTACACTTTAAATTAAGAATGTTCTCAAGAAAGCTCTTTGGAACTTTATTTGACAAGAATCTAAATAAGGTTACTAACTTCAATAGATCATGTGTATGTTCTAGAGATGTGTAGTTTTAACCTTGGATGTGCACAAGGTTTGAGCAAGGTTAGGTTATGATGTATGCTTGAAAGGAAATGGATAGAAATAGTATTTTTCAACAAATGAGATTATCGCATGGGATAAAGTTATCATGCTTATGAAAATAAGTATGACAAGATGAATTGGATACGCTAGTTCATAGAACTTGTTCGTTTCAAGATCATTTAGCCAATGAGGTGTAATGAAATCTCTTGTAACACAACCATTTATGTCGCAAGGAGAGAATAATGCATAGGATATACAATATCCTTTTAACAAGATGAAAACTTAACGCATGATTTCTTAGGCATAATGTTTTTCAAAACATCATGTTTTCCTAAATGAAGATATGAAGCCAAAGTGTTTGAATTGGATAGTCCCATCTAAATAAACTTGGTCTCAAGATTATAATCACTAGATGATGACAAGAGGAATTCACTCGAGTTTCTTATGTATACTCCTCAAGAGTCATTGTTGCTTAGGGTGTATGATGTTGGCTTTGAGATTGCATTTTAACATATGTTGTTAAAATGTTGATTTGAGGTTTATGAAATTTATGCGAAGTTTAACGACAAAGTATTACTAATACTTTGATAATTTGTGAAGGTGGTACTACTTATACCTAGTGGAAATTGACAACAATTACCAAGAGCACCATGCTTATTTGATAGTTGAGGTTCTAGCCATAATAAATTATCTAAGTCCTTATATGTGGGAAAGAATGTTTGAGTTTGTTCAAGCGTGCATTTGATTCGATACAAGTGTTGAACACAAGGGCTTTTGAGCAATACACTCAGCGAATTCAAATGATGGTAAGGATGGTGGATTGGTTGATCTAGGTGGTAGGTCTTCTAGTGTGTCTAAATAAAGATGTGGTGATGTAGGGGTTCGTTGTGCTATGGGAGCACTTAGGTTGATTATTTGTCCAAAGATGTTGAACACAAAAAGTACGGATACTAATTCTTATGGTTCATTGGTTGCTACAACTAGCGGGTGAAGTGCTTGAAGTTTTGGTTATGTCTATGAAGCTTAGGGGCTGAGGTATAGGTTCACCTTGAAAGGGCAAATTTGATTTAAAGGATGCTCTTAGAAGTTCATGAGCAATACACTTAATGGTGCCAAAAGATGGAAGAGGGATAGTAGGTGTCTAAGAGGGATAAGTAGCACAGTGGGTTGTTTGTTTTGGATAAGTGTTTCAACATTTGTTAAAATACTTGGGTGTTGTTTTTTCGGATATGACTTTTAATGACTACAAGCGTAAGTCGCATATACTTGAATATTTCGGATGAAATACTTAAGTTGTCAATCCTAATTTGTTGAGATTATAAAGCTTAGATTGAACTCAAGGATAACAAGACTTGATAGTATGTCTTTATCATACGTGTGAGTTATGACTCTATGTAAATACTTATCGTCTTGAAGGATGACACATTATTTTCATGTTAACCAAGTGAGGCAATACATGTAGATACAAAACAATAGTCATATGATAGACTTGTGTATGATATCTTTGAAAATAATGAGTCCAGATTTGTTAGTCTCGGTAAGTCATCTAAGTCATCCGCAAACGGGTGAGGAGATGTTGGTGGTGTTGCACAAAGTTTAATAGAGACAAGCTTTGGAGACTTTGGTTGTGAAGGTGTTTTGGATGGTTGTGAAGTAGTCGTAATGGTGGGTGATTTTGGTGGTGGAGTTAGAGTACTTAAGTTTAGAAAGTTCACATCTTGAATGGGTGATGAGATGTTGAGAGGTAATGAGTCTAAGGATGAAGAGTTCAAGTTAATGTAGCAACAAGATCGAATGCTAATCCTAGTGGTTTTCTTAAGTGGCTTATTTGAGATTGAGGATTTAGTCATTTTGACTTTGCTTTAAGAAATGCTAAGCTTGAGGAAAAGTAATGATGAAGGTATGAAAATGACCATCACAGATGTGTCGATTTATGGAATTAAGGATTCACGGATTTGATGTTAATCCATACAAAGATGGTAGTTTCTAATGAGATGGAAGTGTCTAAGATCATGTCAAACATCCTAAGTTAATCCATTGAGGATGTGTTGAGTAAGGTATGAAAGATATGCATTAACAACTATCCTAGAAATGAAATTTGGTAAATTAGATTGCGGGATTTAGTAAAATTCAACAACTTACGTAGGATTCTTGCACCATTTCTTTACAAAGCGAAACCCTTAAATTGGTGCCACACTGGTCGCTGTCTGGTGTATGGCGGTACCAAAATCCATAACAGACGGAACCAAATTAATGGTGCCTTCGGTCCGTGGAGACCATAAATCTTCTGAGACCCATTTTTAGGTGTCGGGGACTTTTGAAACACGAAATTTTCTCAAAACATATGGCATTAACTATTTCTAGTTAGGAGCAGTCAATAACGCATACACAAACATAATGGAGCATTGATTTTGAACAAGGGCTAACGATTTTCACATATAAGTGAAAATGGGTAAAATTTGATAACACTCGTGTGCTACCCCCCTGCATGAACCAGTTAGCATCAATGTTTTAAGTTAGTTTATCATCCTATGAAGCAAGAACACATGAATGACATCATACAACATTGTTTTTGTCCTTGTACAAACACTCTCTTAAAAACTCCATTTTTCAAAGTACTTGACTAATTTAGTTAGTACTCATTGATAATTGAGTTATGACATTTCATAAGTTATGCGAGATTTTAGTATAACCTATGCAAAGAAAGTTATCTAATTCTACAAGCGATGGTAAAACAATTTTCCAACTTAGTGCACAAAATCTAGCAAAGTCCTATTGTGCATAAACAAGAAATCGTCAAACTAGCGAATAAATAATATGGAAAGATTGACACTTATATTATGCAAACAAACAAGTGTAAACAACAATTTGAAAATAAGCAAGCACCATATATGCAAACAACATAAACAAGTAGTTATTTAGCATAGCATAAAATGAAAAAAACTTTTCGTCATTTAGCGTTTAGATATGACGATGTATACCAAGCTTGATTAGTTTCCTTTAAACATATTACTAAATTAATTAGTTTCAAAGAAGTTGTATCAAAGTTCTAAGAATACCAACTTAAATTGTTTGATTCAAATATTTGAGTTTTTATGTTAAAGCGAAACTTAATATATTAGACATACTATAGTATTTGGTCTATTTCACTTATTTAAAATTAGACTCAGGCCATGAGAGTATTTTTAAATTAAAGTAGACTCAATTTCCTTTAAAATGATAGGTGGCTCGACTTGTACGGACTTACGGTTAATTAGTTATGATTTTTTGAAGTTGGCCAAAAAACTGCATACTATACAGACGGATTCCAAGGAACCAAATATGTTGGAAAATTTAGTGCACTTGTGGGATTAGTTCACACCTTGTAATGGGTTAGGAGGTACGTAGTGTATACCCATAAGGTCTATGAACACCACGACTCTTATAGTGGTTTGTATTGGTAGTGCTAGTAGAAAGTCTCGCTTGTGGAAAATCGCTAGTAGAAATCTTGCTTGTGGAAAGTCTTGCTTGTGGTTTCCAGCGATAGCGATGTTTCCACCGAAGTGCTATGAAATCTTGCTAGAGGTATGAAAGTCTTGCTAGTGTTAAAATCTTGCTAAATGGCGATTCAACCGCTTAATGATCATGTTTAATTGGTCATGTAACCACTAACGGCTATAATGGGGATAGTTATGAGGTGATTAATGGGCCGATTAATCCTCATAATTCCATTTGAACGGCTGAGAGTAATCTCCTATAAATAGGATATCTGATTATGCATGAATAAAACACAGAAAACCATAAACACTTATTAGCGCAAGGGTTATTGAATTGTGCCTAATTCCATAACTACATTTGGTCTTATCCCAAGTAGATATTCGTGTAACCCAGGCATTAGGGTCGAATAGTTTACTTTGGAAAGTGATCACATGATTCCAAGTGATATCCGGTAACCACCTAGTGGTATTTGTTTCTGCTGACTTGTTGCTTGTTTCTGCTGAATTGATTATCTTACCTTGCTGCTGGGCTCACGACCCCAACAATCAAAGTAAACTATTTTGTGATAATCAATAGCTCTTCTTGCAATGAAACACATGGCTTCAAACTTTACCAAGTGGATAAGTTTGAAGGGGTGGACTTTATGAGGTGGCGGATGAAGATGCACTTCTTTGTCAAGCATGAGTGTGGTCTATGTGCTTACTACACCTATTCACGATGATGGGGATGATGCTCTTGTGGGCGGATCGGAAGGAGGAGCAAATGGGAGAATGATGACTACATATGCAGAGGTCTTATTCTCAATGGTATGTCGATTCTCTGTTTGATATTTATCGAACTTTGAATCTTCCAAAGAAGCTGTGGGATTTCTTGGATGCCAAATATATGGTCGAGGATGCATCAGTAAGAAGTTTCTTGTAAGTAATTTCATTAAATTACAAAATGGTGATTCAAGACCGGTCATGGAATAATACAATGAACTTCTTGGAATACTTGGAAGGTTTACACAACACAATATGCACATGGATGAGGCTATTTGGTCTCTTGTGTTATTGATAAACTTCCTCCTTCTTGGAAAGATTTCAAGCATACCTTGAAACATAAGAAGAGGAATTAACTACGGTTGAGTTGGGCGGTCATCTGCGCATTGAGGAATCTCTCAGGTGCGGGATAATGACAAGCCAAAGAGTAGCAATCTTCTTGGACCATCTGTTGTCAATATGGTGGAGCATAACAACTCCACGGTACAATGACAACAAAGGCAAAAGCAAGTATCATGACAACACAAGCGAGATCCTAACAAGAAGGCAACACCTACTTGTTGGAAATGTGTAAGGCGAGTCACATTAAAAGGGCGCAAAGGTGTTAAAGTTGGTGGTAAAGCCAATGGATCGAGGCACTAATGGTTCGGGGGTGGTGGTTCAACCAACTCACCTGAAAGGTCAAAATATGTTTAATAAGTCTTTTCGATTTATTATGTTACATATGTATCTCGAATCTTTTATGTGCAAGATGATGATGTTGCGTGGTGGGTTGACTACAGTGCAACAGTTCATGTGTGTAAAGATAGAAGGCTGGTTCAAGACTTATGAGTCAACGAATGATGGTTCTATTCTTCACATGGGAAATGAGTCAATGACCTTGGTGCATGGTCGTGGTTGTGTAGATCTTAGGTTTAGTTCGGAAAGATTGTAACTTTGTTTAATGTTATTCATGTTCACGATATAAGGAAGAACTTGGTTTCAAGTAGTATTTTGAATAATCATGGATATAAACAAGTTATTGAATATGATAAATTTGTGCTTTCTAAGCATGGTGTTTTATTGGTTTTGGTTATTTATGTAATCAAATGTTCGGGCTTAATGTTACCACTAATAGTGTTATTTCGACTTTTGTGACCACATATGACCGGACCGACTCTACCCTTTGGCATGCTAGACTTGGCCATGTTCACTATAAAAGGATGCAAGATATGTCTAGGGATGGTTTAATCCTGCTTTTGACATGGACGAAAAGTGTAAAACTTGCATGTTGACCAAGATAACCAAGAAACCCTTCGGGGTGTTAGTCGTGAGACTAAGATCTTGGAGCTTATTCACGATGACACATGTGATTTGCATGCCACTCCTTCTTTGGGGAATAAGAAGTACTTTGTGACATTTATTGATGATGCTTATAGATTTTGTTATGTCTATCTCGTTACATACAAAGGATGAAGCATTAGATAAATTCAAAGTGTTTAAAAGCGAAGTTGAATTACAACTTAGGTCTTTGATCAAAAGATTAAGGACTGATAGGGAGGTGAGTACATGGATACTTAGTACTTTCGATCATTGGAATAATCCATGAAACGATCGCCCTTATACTCCTCAAAGAAATGGTATTTACGAAAGGAAAAATAGGTCTTTGAAGGAGATGGTTAATTCCATGTTGTCCTATTCAGATCGAGTCAAGGGTTCGGGGTGAAGCTATGTTAATGACTTGCTATTTGCTAAATAGAGTTCCCAACAAAAGGAACAAGGTTACCCTTATGAACTCAGTACTAAAAGGAAACCCAACTGAATTATCTCAAGGTTTGGGATTGTAGAAATTGTAAGACTCCACGATCCAAAGTTGAAAACTTTGGGTGAAAGAGGCATTGATTGCATCTTTGTTGGATATCTTGAGCATTCCAAGGCTTTTAGGTTCTATGTTATTGAACCTAATGAACATGTTCGATTAACTCAATAATTGAATCAAGGGATGCGATTTTGACAAGAATAGATTCTCATCGGTCCCTAGACCAAGTCGAGGATTCCTAATGGAACTCATGACCTTCGGTGTATCAGAGGTCCCCGATGGTGAACCATCGGTGGTCCCCGATGAGGTTGTGGTTCAACAACCTAAACCGTGCTCGGGAAGAGCAAAGGGTTAGGACTCCAAAGTCATTTGGACCTAAGTTTCAACTATACTTAGTTGAAGGAACAAGGGATGAGGTTTCGGACCAATACTCCTATTGCTTCATTGTTGAGGATGATCCCAAGACATTTAAAGAAGCAATGAAGTCCCGAGATATTGCTTTCGGAAAGAAGCAATCAATGATGAGATGGATTCCATCATGAGCAACAACACTTGGGTGTTGGTTGATCTACCTCGGTTGCAAACCTCGGTTTGCAAATGGATTTAAAAGGGAAATGAAGGTAGATGGAACTATTGAAAGTTCAAGGCTAGACTAGTCATTCGGGGCTTTAAACAAAAGTCGGGAATAGACTATTTTGATACTTATGCCCCCGTGGCTCGTATCGATTACCATAAGATTGCCGATTGCTATGGCATCTATTCACAATCGGTTATTCATCATATGGATGTGAAACGACTTTCTTGAATGGTGAATTGGAAGAGGAGGTTTATATGAACCAACCTCGGGGCTTCATCTTGCTCGGCAATGAAAACAAGGTGTGTAAACTAATTAAGTCTCTTTATGGACTTAAGCGGGCACCTAACAATGGCATCAAAATTTGATGAAGTGGTTTTGTCTAGTGGTTATGTTCTTAACCAAAGTGAAAAATGTGTATATAGCAAATTTGATGATTACGGTAAAGGAGTCATCATTTGCTTATATGTTGATGACATCGATCTTTGCATGACCAAAATCGAGTTGACGACAAAGAAATTTTTGTCATCAAGGTTCTCCATGAAGGACATGGGGAGGTTGATGTTATCCTTGGTATTAGGATTAAACATGAAAGTAAAGAATTTCTATCTCTCGGTCTCATTATATTGAGAAGGTCCGAGGAAATTCAATTACTTTGATTGTACTCGTGAGTACACCTATGGATACTGTGAGAAGCGATGCCTAATCATGGCAAGGCGTATCTCAACTTGAGTATTCTAGGGTAATTGGTGCTCGATGTATGCCATGACTTGTACAAGGCCCGATATTGGTTTTGCGGTGGGAAAATTGAGCGGTATACTAGTAATCCTAGTGCTCATCAACGGCAAGCGTTCAAAGGGTACTTAAGTATTTGAAGAGGACTATAGATTATAGTCTCATATCTTGGTTACCCATCAATGTTGGAAGGTTACACCGATGCAAGTTGGATCAAGAACATCAAGACAATTAGTCTACCGTTGGTCGGGTATTCCTACTTGGTGGAGGTGCAATTTCTTGGGCATCCAAGAAACAAACTTGCATCACCAGTTCAACAATGGAATATGAATTTGTGGCTTTAGCATTTCTTTGTAAAGAAGTGAATGGTTGAAAAACTTGCTTCTTGAGATTCCATTGTGGCTAAACCTATAGCACCTATTTTTATCCGATTGTGATAGTGCGGCTACATTGGCTAAGGCTTATAGCCGATGTACAATGGTAAGTCTAGACACTTAGGTGTCGGGCATAGCATGATTCGTGAGCTTATCATGAATGGGGTGGTATCTATAGAGTTTGTGAGATCTCAACGAATTTAGGCGATCACTGTGAAGGGTTTGGCTAGAGACTTGGTTATAAAGTACGCTAAAGGGATGGGTTTAAGTCCAAATTAGTCATGAATACTAGGACACCCAACTCCCTCCCGAGGAAACTTGGGAGCCGAGTTCAATCGAAAGTGAACATTCGGTGGTGGAGCACATGTTTATTTACATCCCAAGGTTGTGCTCGAGAACTGTGAAAGGAGGATGAAGTCTTTACTTTAATGGTTAATTTTCTTTGAAAAAGTGCTTGGCGGAGCATGACTAAAGAGGAACCACCTATGTAAATGTTGAAGTTTTGCCGCTTCATGAAGCTTTGGACTTTAGCTTTACAACATTTATGAATTTGGATATGGACACATGGCTTGTATAGTGTCGGGTCATTAAGTGTTTGAAAACTTGTGTGTATTTTATCTTGGGTAATCAAATGGGTTGAAGGGTTCAATTCTTAGAACACCCCGATTCTCGAATATTTGAACGTGTAATTTACTAAGATGGAAATTCAATCCTCGGGACATTTTCGTTTATGCACATGTTTTGCTTGATGTTTATTTTTCATGCAAAGGAAGTGAACTAAATTTGGGAGGATTGTTGGAAAATTTAGTGCACTTGTGGGATTAGTTCACACCTTGTAATGGGTTAGGAGGTGCATGAGTGTACACCCATAAGGTCCATGAACACCACGACTCTTATAGTGGTTTGTATTGGTAGTGCTAGTAGAAATCTTGCTTGTGGAAAATCTTGCTTGTGGTTTCCAGCGATAGCGATGTTTCCACTTATAAGCGATGTTTCCATTGAAGTGCTATGAAAGTACCGCTAGAGGTATGAAAGTACTACTAGTGTTAAAGTCTTGCTAAATGGCGATTATAAGCGCTTAATGACCACGTTTAATTGGTCATGTAACCACTAATGACTATAATGGGGATAGTTATGAGGTGATTAATGGGCGATTAATCCTCATAATTCCATTTGAGCAGTGAGAGTAATCTCCTATAAATAGGAGATCCGATTATGCATGAATAACACACGAAAACCATAAACACTTATTAGCGCAAGGGTTATTGAATTGTGCCTAATTCCATAACTACATTTGGTCTTATCAGTAGATATTCGTGTAACCCGGGCATTAGGGTCGAATATTTTACTTTGGAAAATGATCACACGATTCCAAGTGATATCCGGTAACCACCTAGTGGTATTTGTTTCTGCTGACTTGTTGCTTGTTTCTGCTGAATTGATTATCTTACCCTGCTGCTGGGCTCACGACCCCAACAAAATAAAGGGATCCGTCCTTTATAAGATTTGGTGTCGTGGTCCTCTGAGACAGATTCACCAAAACTAGTATTTGACATAGAGAAAACGTGTGTGACTTACTAGATTTGATAGTAAACATATAATACACATATTTAACAACATATCTACTTATGTAACTTATCTTAAACATTTACGGAGGTGATTTTTCAACTAAATTTATAGTTATCCCAAACACTCCTTTAAAATCATATTTCTTTGTAAATTTTCTATAAGCACTCAATACAATACTTACTAGTTCTTTCAACAAACTTTTATTTTATGTTTCAAGAAAACCTTCAAGCTTGTATACAAAGTTACATTTAACAATAAAATTTCTAAGTATAATTAGCAAAGCATTTTTCATATTATTTTTCGCTTCAATGGTAATTTGATACATGGATCGTACTCTATTTTAAAGACCATTTGTTTTGAAAATAAGAGCTACGTGGCTCTGGTACCAATTGTGGAAACGTAGAGGGGGGTGAATACGATTTCGTTTAAAAACTTTAGATCTTTAGTATCAAATCGCTTATGAAGCTTGTTATAATATGAAGATTCCAATTAATGTTTGTGACCAATGTAAAGCATGGTAAACCATGTTGTCACACAAGCATTAACATTAAACCACATCACAAGCAATAGTATAGTGCAACTATAAAAGTAAAGAGATAAAGAAAGGAAAGTGCAAACCGAACACGATGATTTATAGTGGTTCGGTCACGGATCTCCTTTCCGCCCTACTCCACTCCCAGTACCCAACTCGAGAGTTACTTCACTAAATCAACAAACTCCCTTCTCGCGGAGAAAACCTTACAATCGTCGCTATACTTTTTCGGTACAAAGCTAAATACCGTGTTCTAGTTCGAGGTAGAACCAACCTAACGTCGCCTATACAATATTTCCGACACTAAGCTAGATGTCGAGTTCTTTTACAAGGGTACAACCACTCCCAATATGTTTTATGGTCCAACATAACAAACCTTGTGTTTTATGGCACAAACACATAAACCATCTAATCTAGTTTGGTGAAAGTGTTGTGATGATGCAATGATGTTATACACTAATGATCCATGACACAAATGTCTAATGGATATGAATAACTACTTCTAAATGATCTTCCATTGACAGGAAGCCTTCATGATGAAGATCACAAGTTCCCTAAACTTGTTGTGATAGATCTTCAGCTTGTGGTGAGTGGGGATGGTGATAAGGTTTTAAAAGGTACCATTTTGAGGGGTCGTTTAAGTCCTTATTTGATCACTTTTGTATCCGTTATTGCTTAATATCGTTCCTTTTCACTTTTTAGGTCTCGTGAAGGCAAAATCTTGGAATGGCACTTATTTGGACGAAAGGCGCGAATATATGAAGAAAATGGCCAAAGTCGAAATCGGACACTCACGGTCACACGAATGTAGGCGGCGTCGGGTGCTATGTGCGCGCCGTCGGAGAATTATTGTGACGGTCGAACTCAAAACTCGTGTTTTCAAGAGACGGCGTCTAGTTGTGAAAGAGTAGGCCGTCGCTACTCGACGGCCTAGATGCGATCGCACGACGTCGAAAGTCGAAGAGGACGGCATCACGGACATAAGGTGACGCCGTCGCAAGGTTAACGTGGCCAAGACGAAACCCCAATGGCGGCGACACGGCGGGCGTCACTAAACATAAGGTGACGCCGTCGCAATTGTAATCTTATATATAGAATCCGAATTTTTCGGTCTTTGTGTGGAGAGTCTTTGGAGTAAAACCTAAAACCGAACCTAAGGTGTCTTGTACAGATTTTAGGGTTTTAACCCTATCTTACACCAAGATAAGTCTTTGCTTCATTAATTCAATTATGTCTTTGATTATTTGTGTGTATGCTTGCATGTTCTCCATGTCCCGCTAATTTATTTGTGTGTTTGCTTAGGAAGTATGAAACTTAATTATTGAATATTGATTGGTTGTTTCTTATCTTAGTTGATTAATGATCTAGTAATGCGATAGGTCATTCGTTGTACTTAATGCTTGATTCATCTTTGTGAACCTTAGAGTATGATTACACGAGTGATTGTAGGCTAAAACATCCCAAGAGTGCCTTAGAGTAGAGTCTATAATCTCTAAGTGGATTTGTAGACAAGACCCTTTGGTAAGTTCAAAGAGTTAGGGAGAAACGCATACCTACAACTTTAGAAACACAACGCAACTAGAATAAGACGTGACACTCAACCATCAATAGGAGATAATTAAGGAGTAATACAAACTAAGTAAACACATCTTTAAACTATCATACGAGCACACATTAATTAGACATAGACTCCCACAACCTTAGTTTAGATAATTAGATAATTGTAGAGTAATCGGTAGAAATACCAAACCCCAAATCCAATACCCGAGATTCGTACTTTTCCATTTTCATAAAATATAAAAGATAAAAATAATCTTCCTCAACCTTAACCTTAGCGTAGTAACTCCCTACTAGCATTCCTATTCCCTAGAGAACGATATCAATACCGTGGCTTACCCTAATTACTACACTACAACGATTAGGTTCATCGCCTAGGGTGTTATAAAACTTGCTCAAGAAAAGGAAGTTTCCTTGACCCCGACGACGCGTGTGGCGTTATCGATGGCTAGATCTCCAAGCTTTCCTTGGTTGATCAATGTAGAGTATGCTTACAACAAAGATGAATGTTAGAAGCATTATGATCATGATCATTAGGGTGTTTAATGTATGTTACTACATTGTTAATGATAGATCTAAATGTATGCAAGAAGGTGGAGAAGATGTGTTTTCAAGTGGTGAAGAAATGGGAAAACAATGGGCTTCTATTTATAGCCAAAAGTGGTCGGAGCGTCCACGGACCAAGGAGCCCTTTAAAGGGTTCCGCCTTTATATAAAAGGGTTTCGTGGGTGCTGACGATGAAAGTCTAAAAATCTTTCTTCAAATCTTTCCAAGATATTACCAAATCTTACTAAGATCACATTTGATATATTGAGTATCAATCTAACCAAAATATTCAAGTGATCTTCCAAGGATTTCAAAGATGATGCATGACATGATGTAACATGTACTTCCATTTTAGATTAAAAGGTTTATCAAGGTAAACTTGTAAAATGTATTATGTAACTAGTTAATAAAATGTCTAGTTACCTTTTGAAATACTTGTGAATGCAAAATGTAAAATGAGGTTCGAAATAGAATGGTTAACCTATTAAAATACTTAGTGACTCTAAATGTATTTTAAACATTCTAAATGATTTGTTAGTGGGTTTGATCATAATGCCACATAACAAACATGTACGAACTCGTGTTGTAACATATACGAAGACTTGCGACATCGAGAGGTGTTGAATGTATGTTGAGACAAAGTGTGATTACAAGTAACTTGTACATTTCGTTATGTATTACAAGTTACATGTTTGTCATCAATCAAAACAAACGAGACCTATAGATTAAATATCGTAATATTTGCACTAACAAGACGTGTATGATATATATACATATGCATACACTCATTGTGAGATTGCAAACATTCAGTATAACAGGTACTTTCATGCTAATTGTTTTACTAATCAGTTATCTTTTCTAAATGACTATATGTTTTGCAATAGGATGGCAATAGTTACCAGCGCGACAATCACTAGCATCACCAACTTGAAATAAACAAGCAACAATAAACAACATAGGCCAATGTGTGCCACAATAAGACATATTTTTTACGTAACAAAGTGTTTTAGTAGATTTTTATTTCTGTTTGGTTATGCTAATTTTGCTTAATATTCAGAATGTAGCAGCAATTATAGAATTGTAAATTTGACACTTAAAGTAAATATCAGAGTAAAATTATCAAATATTTATAGATGCCATCTCAAAGGCTCTGCCGATAATTTTTATGGGGCATATTGATAAACTTATAAAACTTTATCTAGAATAGTAATAGATTCAAAATATAAAAATATTTAAGGCAAATGGCACAAAAAGGCACTCAACTTATGGTATGTTTCCAATTAAGGTACCTCACTTTTTTTCTTGCACATAAAGGCGGCCAAACTTTTTTAGCCGATTTAGGTTTTATCTCACTTCCGTTAACCCACTAAAGACCATTTCATTAGTAAATTACATGTTTGGTCATTGAGTTTGTATAACCATTTCATGTATAGTTTCCATCACCACCCCAATACCACCTGCCACCACCACCAACTGTCGTCACCACCACCTTCCACCTCTACTACCATCGTCCACCACCACTACCAGCAACCACCACCACCATTGATAAGCAGGGTTCGGGGTCGAGAAAACCTCCTTTTCTACGAGCAAGCTTTTCAACCCTCTAGGCAGTGAACCTAATCGTTGTAATGTAGTATGGGGTAAGCCTCGGGGATTGATATCGTTCTCTAGGGGAATAGGAATGCTAGAAAGAAATTTATGACGAGAAGGTGGGGTTGAGGATGATTCTTTTTTATCTTTTTTATGTTTTTTAGAAAGCAAAGGTGAAATCTTGGGGCAATTGATTGGGGGTGGTACTTCTACCGATTTCTCTACTTCTACTAATCATCTAATTTAATTAATTACTACGGATAGTTATGTTTAATTGAGGTGTGCTCGTATGGTGATTAAAGATGTGTTCACTTAGATACTATTACTCTCTAGTTATCTATTATTGGTCGGTTGAATTGTCACGTCCTTTATCTTAACGCGTTGTATTCCTATTAGTCGTAGGGTGTGCGTATTCCCTAGTTCTATGAGGTTATCTCTCTTATAGGATTCACGGGATTGGCAAGCCAAAGCTATTTCTTCCGAGCACCCTATTGTCCTCAAGCATACTCACGCAATAAATACAACAAAAGCCTAGTTGCACTCCTAAGCCTATATCAATTAAGACAAGAAACAACCTAACAACAATCAGTAACTAGGTTTCATAGATCTAAGCAAACACACAAGTAATTTAGCTAGACATGTTAGATAAGCAAGCATACACACAATCAATTGAACATGGGGTAGACATAATGATAAATTGGAATAACAAACTTATCTTGATGTGTAAAATATGGTATGGGACCCTAGAATACTGTCCAAGTCGGACTACAACTGAGTTAGGGTTTGCTCTCCAAAATTCTACCTCTTAAAATACAGAAAAATCAAATTCTATATATAGATTTACAATCGCGACGACGTCGAATTTTGCTAGTGACGCCGTCAGGTCGCTGTCATTAGGGTTTCGTTTGGGCCAAGTCATCGATGGGACGGCGTCACTTAAGAGTTGTGACGCCGTCGGTCTTTCGTCGCGACGTCGTCTGAGTTCTAGAATTGGGTCGTCTGGAGTGAAAAGTGTGAGCGACGCCCTCCGTATATTAGGCGTGACGCCGTCATTCTTTAGGACCAGAAATTCCACTGAGCCGTCGTGGGCACACTTTGATCAAGTCTTCATAGAGGGACGACGTCGGCCTTTGGATGGGATGTCGTCAGGTTCTGTTGATCACCCTTGAGTGTCTTCGATCTTGACTTTGCCATTTTCTTCATGTTTTTGCTTCTTTTCGTCCAAATATGCTTCATTCCAGCATTTTGCTTCCAAAAGACCTAAAAAGTGAAAAGGAATGATTTTAAGCAGTAACAGATACAAAATGTGTCGAAATAGGGCTTAAATGACCCCCTAAAAGCGTACGTTTTAAATCCTTATCAAATATCCCTACACTTGGTATTTGCTTGTCCTCAAGAAAATGTGTTTTTGACCAATCAATTTATAAGTCAGAGGGCATGAAACATTGGTTTAAAATAGTTTACAACAAGTAAAAGCGCCACAATAATTATAACAAGCACGAAAATTATATACTAGCACCTCACAAGTGGTGTTTGGATTCTCTCATCTCTCGGGTTTATATGAAATATAATATGAATGAAAATGGAAGATAAACACTCATTACCTGGCATAGTATATAGATTACCATAAGCTTGAGAATAGATCAAACCTCCACCGCTTTGGCGTAAGCACCTGGGAATAACTATCTAAGAGGTCTTTACAAGAGTTGTAACGTTAGGCTTAGGGTAGGGAGGTAAAGGGTTTTGTTGGATAAGGGATATTTAGTGGTGGCAAGTCAAAAATCTTATGTTACAAGCATGTAAAGCGTGGTGTTGCTAAGCCAAGACTCGACTCACAAACACTAGATAACTTGAAACAAAACAAACATAAACATAAAGATAGATGTAGGATGGTAGCCCGTATGTTTTTCTAATTTTTTTTCATTTTTTTTTCATACCTTTTTACTCTACCATCCTCTACTATAACATCAAAATATAAGGGATTTATAGGAGCATCGCTACACTTGAGTTTTTATTTAACTAACACTAATTGACTCGATTTGAAAATATCAAAACACTTGGAGTATTTAATTACATAGACAAAGGGAATTTGAATTTATCGTTATTTCCTGTTACTCCATAAAATATTACTTTTACCCATAAGTCCCAATCATCCCAAAACTGTGTACAAAAGATATGACTCGACTTAGCAACCATGCAAGTAACTAGATAATTGAACTAAGGGTTTAACAATGATAACAATAATGCACTAAAGATGAGTGCATATAAGGTAGGCTAAAGCGATTTGGGTGTACATTCGGGGGTGGATTGTAAACAATGCTCTTCATTGATATTTCGGAAAAACCGAAACATCACGAGAACCGCGAAAAGGATAGGCTTTGAGGGGTTAACTAGGGGTATCGTGTGTTAATACAAATATCGTCATTAAACGTTATTTATATTTTATGATCTTTATCTAAGTTTTGTTAACGACAAAAGTAAATTTAATTTTTGTAAAGCATAAAGCTTGTCAAGATTAATAGATATTAAAACAAGCTTTCCTTAAATAAAATCTTCATCACTCAAGCATTTACATTTTGATTAGTCATATATCAATTAACTTTGATATCCCTCTAAACCATAATGTATGTTAACACTTTTTAGATCAAGCATGTTTTAGTTTATTAAAACAAAACATTACATATGTATTTACATTTAACATATTTCTAAAAATAGAAAATAACATATGACATCATGTGGTGCATCATTGAAATCTCTAGGGGATTTCATAAGATATTTTGTGTAGATTTGGACTCTACATATCTTACATGATCTTGGTTAGATTTGGTTGACTTTGGTAAGATTTTTGTAATCTTGTTGTCAGACCCAGCGACACCAAAAGTTACACGGCCGGAACCATATTTTTGGTTCCGTGGTCCGTCGTGACAGCATACTGGTTTGGCTATAAATAGCAAGCCGACCCAAGTTGTTTTCTCATCCCTTTCTAGCATAATCACATACATTCATTCGCTCTATTATTTCTAACTCAGTTTCATATCATTATAGTGATCCTCTTTTGTAGCAAAGAAGATCAAGGCATAATCAAGCTTCAACAAATAGTTGGAAGTCTTGTTTGTTTTATTGTTGTATGATCTAGTCTTGTTCATACATCATTGTTGTACCAAACCTCTTAAACTTGTGAGTGTGAGTGGTTAGTATTTTAGTCCTTAAAATACATTGTGTGTGGGAGTGATTGTATGCAAAAGAACAGGACATCTAGCTTAGTGTCGAAAATAGTGTGTAAGCGAAGTGTAAAGGTTTCTCCACTGGTGAAAGGAGCTTAGTTAAACTCTCGAGTAGGAGACTCGGGGAGGGGAGTAGGGCAAGGAAAAAGAGTCCTTGTAGACCGAACGACAATAAACAACTTGTCGTGGTTTGATTGTTTCTTTCCTTATTTACTCTTTATATATTGCTTGCATATTGTTTGATATTTACTAACATATATTTTATCAATATCAATTGATCATTACATTAAGTTTCAAAACAAAGATTTTAATCGGTAAACTATTCAACCCCCTTCTAGTTTTCCATAATTGGTACCAGAGCCTCGTTGCTCAAGAATTTCTAAAATATATTGTATTTTATAAACTTGAAACGATCCATGGATTCGAAAACTTTAAAGAAGGCGATCATGCAAAGACCACCACTCTTTGAAACTAATAGATTTATCTATTGGAAAACCATTTTGAAACATATGTAAAGTCAAAAGATATAGATCTTTGGTTTGTTATCATTAAAGGAGACTTTAGTCCTACAACAAAAGATATTTATAGTGATGATCAAAATAAACTAATAGCTAAAAATAATGAAGCTAAAATGATGCTTTATAATGCTTTACCTAGAAAAGAATATGAAAGAATTTTTATGTGTGAAACCGCAAAAGAGATTTGGGAATCTTTAATTATTACACATCAAGGAAATTCACAAGTCAAGGATAACAAAATTGATCTTCTTGTTCAAAAATATGAACAAAATTGACACGAAACTCCCCCTAGCTTAGGGTGTCAAAGTCTTCATGTATATATTAAAAATCTACAAAACAAATGTTAGACAACAAGTGTATAGTGCATAATTTCCTGTAAAAAGACTCAAGTTAGTAGAAAACATGTCTTTTGTTACACGGATCCCACGGTTCCCTCCTTGGAGGGATCCGTTTAGGCAAAATAGAGGGATCCGTCTTACTGTAAGCAAAATACAACAATGGTGATGTAACAAATGATGTTAATATCAAAAATGAGATATGTATCAAGAAACAAACATATACTCAAAACAATATGGCATAAAACATGTAACTTCATTCAATAAAACTATGAGAAATGATCTACAAATCTCTAAAACTAAGAGAATGATTAAACATGAAATGTGATTCCTAAATGATCTAAGTTAAGCTTAAGACAAGGACACCACTTAAATCCTTAGGCTCACGGTTGTTTAGGTTTGTTGACCTCATTGAAACGTTCGAGGAGGTGATAAAACATGAAATGCTGTTCTTCACGTAGTTCATGTATCAAGCCTTCAACGTGTTGACAATGATAACAATCCTTGTCATGGCTTGGAAAAGGTGGTGGTAAAAATGGATCGGCTTGATGTGGAGGATCAAGTGAAGAGGGTTGAGGATCCTCAAATGAAGGAGGGATTGGTGGAGGCACATTTAAAGATGGCTCAACAAAGGATGATGGTGGAGGTAGAGAGGTTTCAACTTCCATGTGGACGGGTGGTTGACTCTGATGATTCCTCATAATCCAAAATGGACCATTTGAGGGAAATGGAGAGAAGGATACCGGTGCAAGTGTTGATTCAAAACCTTGTGTTTGTTGCACATTCTTCTCTATTGAAGAGTGTGTCGACAATGGTGGAGGATTAGATGGCCTAGGAGGCAAGTCCTCTAAATTGTAGAGATGTGGAGATGATTGTGAGGTGGTAAATGATATGGCTCTAGGAACCAAAAATGATGGTTGGGTGGAAATGGGTGTGTTTGGTTTAGTAGGAATTATGGTGTTTGGTGATGATATTTTTGTAGGAACAATCCTTTTGGGGATTGGTTTGATTGGTTGAGTTGGTAGATGATAAATCCTAGCATTTGTGGATTTAACGGGAGATGATTCGGTTGAGGAAATTTTGTGTACAACACGAGCAAGTTTCTTGGGTGGTTCTTTGGTGAATGAGTTAGCACTAGGAGCTTTCCTCATGATGAAATGACTTTGGAGAAGGTTTCTAAATGATGAGAATTAAGTTGTGGTTGATGACTAAGAGATTCTAACAAGATGACTTATAAAGGCAAGGATTTGGGAAGTGCATTAAAAACTTAAACCATTAAAATCCTTAGAAATGTGATGATTTGCATGTACAAGAGTCAACTACATATGTGCACTGATCTATGAGTTTAATTAAGGCAGGATGGAGTGTTCAAGTTAGCCAAAAGGGCTTGAAATGATTGTTTTAGGCATGATTTTCTGAATCTGCCAGCCGGTTCCCACGATTCCCTCATATGAGGGATCCGTCTAGGCTAATCCTAGGGATCCGGCTATCAGCAGTCAAGAAAAGAAGAAAATGATGTTGGTACAATCTAATACCTATACATCTTGAGTGTCTTAGTCTTCTTAAGTGTTTTAAATGAGGTGTGACTTAAATGATCAAGGGTAATGAGTGGTGGTAGCTAATGATTGCCTTTTATGGAAGGAAAATGGAACTTTATAATCACCAATGGGTGATCAAGGATGATAATAGGAATTTTAACAATGTCAAGTCACGTTAAATGATCCTAGAGATCAGATGGCAACTTGGGATAAAATTTGAAAATCCTTAAAATTATAAGAATTGAAAACTAGTTTTGACCCATTTTGAGGTGGAGATGACTAAAATCAATTTGCTAAAATTGAGAGATTTATAAAACTAGATGTGTTGACATGTGAGGGATGATGTGTGAGTATAATAGCGGAAGGATGATGATATGATAAATTAAAAAGCACTTTGTGTGTGATCTTAAATGAGCTATGAGTGAGTGTGAAGCTTACTAATCTTGAATAAGACTTAAGTGGTCCTAAGGCTTTATGTTTAGCTAGTGTGAAGTGATCTAGTGAGCTGTTTTGATGTGTGGGATTCGCATTGCATATCTCACAACACGGATCCCACGGTTCCTTAAAAGGAGGGATCCTCTAGTACATCCTTAGGGATCCGCAACTCAGACATCGAAGCATCACAAAAAGGGATGCAGATTTTGCACTATACTATGTATACTAATTTCTATTAATCTCTACTCTAAAGAACAACAAAACAAGCATGATATATCATAAACCATATCATAAACAAGAGTAGTAATGCTAATATCCAAACAACCAAACTAAAGTGCTTCACAAACATAAACATTCATTGTAAATAGATAAATAAAATGTCTAAAAGAAAACATAATCCTAATGTCTCTTTTGTCAATCTTTTCTCTTCCTCTTTCCCGACTTCACGACGTAGTTAGTTAGGCATTGGATCATACCCTTCAATTGTTTGAATTATGCCGTCTTGTTAGGAAGAGTTGGAAGTTGTTGAAAGTAGGTAATGGGGTCCAAGTCGACGTTTGCAGCGGGGTTGATATTTACTTCTTCTTCGTCTGAGGAGTCCGGGAGAGCCTTAGGTTTTCTTCCATTGACCATGAACCGTTTAGATGGTTTTTTGGTAAGTGCCATGACGTGATCGGAAAGAAAATGATCATCGTTGATTGGAGATGGTTGCATTGCACTAACATACTCACGGAGTCGTGTTAGGAGCATACCATAGGGAAGTACCATGTTGGCGACTTTGAATACCCCGGCCATTCTCTTCACCATGTAATAGGTGAGATTAAATGGCCTTTGGTGAATGAGGCAATAAATCATTTGGACAAGACATGCATTTGGATGGTCTTTGTTTCTGACCAAAATAATGACATTTTCCCTAAGAATTTATTCTCATTTTCTATAGATGGAATGCATTTTGAAGAGTTTCATTTGAAATGGATCACGGTGAATGAGCTCTTTGTTGCGGTTGAAGCGAGATTGATCGGCTCTAATTTGGAAAATGGTGTCTCGAACAATTGCGGGGTCATCAAGAGGAGTACGGTAGATTGGTTTGGAATCAAGTGCAAAGGATTGAGTAGATATTGCCCAATCTTGGGAGTACATACAAATTCCTTCACAAAGAATGCGAAGGATTTGAGCAAATGTGTTGAGGGCTAGAGTGAAGTTTTGTTTATTGATGATAAAAGCGATTGAAATGCTATCACCAGTATTTCGAATGATCCTAACACTTTTGTAGAATTCAAAGATGAAAACCGGACAATTTTGTTCATCAATATCAAGAAGACAATCAAAGTTGATTGCCGAGAAGACTTGACGAATGTCGGTATTTTCAAGGAAACATACCTTGACCACACGACCTTCGTGGATAAGTCGTTTTTCAAGTATTTTGAAAACTTTACGATCGGTTTTTGACAACCCCTCTTTTCGATAGTATTTGGTGAGGTAGTGGACGGTATCATGGTGGTCTTGTTGGGTAGCTTTACGCATGGTTGGTCCTAGAAAACAAATATTCCAATTAGGTAAAATTTGTTGAGATGGGTTTATGGTTTTGATTTGTATTAACAATGTTTTAAGCACAATGTAATCTTAGTTATGTGAAAACCTTTTCTAGTGATCAATTTTGCAAAACCTAATTTTATCAATTGATAAAGAAAAAATGAAAACCATAAACCCTACGATGAAGATGATGAAGATTAAAACATATGAGTGTAATTACTTACAATGATGTTTTAGAGAAGGATGCTCGAGGATATGAAGTCCTATGGAGATGAAAACAGCACTTGGGTCGTTTTTTGTGTTTTGTGAGGAGAGGAAAAGAAGCGAATTGATTTTGTAAAGCGATAGTCGGTTTCATCACACGGTTTCCCGGATCCTGCGTGAGGGATCCGGCTAGTACAACTTGAGGGATCCGGCTACTGTGGACATAAAAAGGGTGTTTGGCGTTATTTTTGTAATAAGTTATAAACTAGCTTATGGAACAAAAATAGTTTTGAGGTTTCTAATTGAATAGATGTTTGGTCAACGGTTTTGATAAGTTAATTATCAAGGATCTATTTGTGACGGCGACATTAGTTTGACGAGATCAAGGAGGAATACTATTCCTGATGATGAGTAAGTCGGGAAAGTGGCGAAAAGAGACTTTTTAGAGACTAGCAATTATTAACGTCTAAATAAAAAAAAAATCAACATATTCATGTAGATGTAAACTAGCTAATGATAAGTAAACATACCTCTAAGCTCTTGGTATGGTTTATGGAGACCATAAAACCGAAAATACTTCATGAGCTTTTAAAGTAATCAGTTGTACTTAGAATAAGTAGGTTGCAATTACTTTTAGGTTCTTCCTTGAAAGTTGACTTCATTATTCTTTGAATAGAAATGAAGACTTTGGATAAGATCCTAACATGAAGATTTCTTGAAGAGAAAAATGTTAAAATAATCTATCAATATCCAACATGAAATAAACAATTTGTTTTAAAAGATTTCCTTCTTTGTAATTTTCAAACATACACGGATCGTATCAAGTTTTTAAAGTACAACATACTTTAAAAAATTTGGTAACGAAGCTCTGATGCCAATTGTGGAAAACTAGAAGGGGGGGGGGGGGTTGAATAGTTTTACCAATTAAATAATGTTTTTAAAATATTTAGATCGACTTATGTCAATTTATTTGGATGTGTATGTTGGATGTTGATAGATAGATATGGAAATGTGTAATGTAAAAGAGAAGAGTTAGAAACACAAAACCACGACACAAGTGTTTATAGTGGTTCGGCTACAAGGACACCTTCCTTGCCCTTCTCCACTCCCCGAGTCACCTACTCGAGAGTTCGTAAACACTACACGACACCAACTCCTTATGGCGGAGAAGCATTCACAACGTCGCCTACTCTTTTTCCGGTACTAGGCTAGACACCGAGTTCTTTCACAAGGTAGAACCACACCTATCACAACGTCGCCTACCTTTTATCCGGTACTAGGCTAGATACCGAGTTCCATTACAATGGAGGAACTACTACCCAACACTACACAACACCTATCCCAAAGGAGACCCACTCCTTATTACAACATCATCAAGGATATCAATATCCTTGGATACAACCTATCTCTATTTGTACATCGATGCACCTCATCGATTATACACCCTTGTCATCTTTCACTAATGCCACTTGACTTGACTTCTAGGCATCCTTCACTAATGCCCTTGACACGGACATTTGGCACCTTTCACTAATGCCTTCGTCTTGACTTCTTTGGCATTCTTCACTAATGCCTTTGACACTGACGTTAAGCACCTTTCACCAGTGCTTTCGTCTTGACTCTTTCGACATCCTTCACTAATGCCTTTGACACAACACTTCTAAGGAGGAAGAAAGAGATATCAACAAGAGAACCACAATAGTCTTGATGATGACGAACCATGGCAACTCATGGACTTTAGCTTGCTCGACTTCAAGAGGTGGTGATCTCGCCTTTAAGAGGAACCTAGAGAATCACACAAAAACAAAACACAAACTACATAGAGAGATCCTTAGAATCTGATGTTAGAAGGTATACAATACTAGGAGAAAGTATGTGTGGGAGTGGCAACCCAAAATGAAAAAATGGCTCACTATTTATAGAAGAAATTTAGCTACTGTTCCACGGATACCACGGATCCCTCACTTGAGGGATCCGTCCAGTGTATTCCTGGGGATCCGTGGGACGCTCCTCTTTGCCCATGGGTTTTGGGTCATGGGTCATAGACTTTGGACCATGGGTATCCAAGTAGATACAATGTATCTACAAGATGCAATGCATATAGTCCATGGGTCATGGGTTAAAACCATGGGTCATGGATAATACCCATTTATGACTTATGCATGATGTCATGCAATGGGTTATGGGTTATGCTCCATGGGTATGGGTCATGGACTTTGGGTTATACCCAACTGCATTCAATGTATTTGGTCAATGGGTCAAATACTTAAACTTCAACCCATTTATATTACCCATTTATAATACATACTAGTTATGTATATATTTGTCCCAATATGTAAGCACTAGTTGTTGTACATATGTATTACCAAATCATAAAATCACTTTTACTTGTTTAATGTTTTATGTGAAAACGTAAGTGTGTTAGTAAACTATTGGCTCAAACTATTTACGTATTTTATTTGTTTCGTTAAAATGATTTTACGTTTGTTATCGACAAAACATTAGAAGATCGTAAAATATAAATAAACGTTTTTACGGCTTATTTGTATTAACAGTCAACATTCTTTGTTTGTGCTATAGGTAACATCAAAGGTTACTACATCACCAAAATAACTATAATCCACTATCATTCTTGCATCAACCCAAAAAATATTTGTTATTTGTTCCTCTTCATCTAATTGGATAGCATGATAAAATGAGGGATTATCTAAAGATTGTTCTTGAAAGTTCCTTAATAAACTCCCAGTTTCACCATACTTTAACTCACATTTTCGTCTTCTTCGAAGATAGTTCTTTTGATATGTTAAAGTGTAGCCAATAGTCTCTTTTCCTCCACCACGACGACTCATGAATTCATAAGATGCTTTCGTCTTAATTCCAAAATCGTCGGCTAAATCTATCTCCATTGCTTGAACTTCTGATATTTATTAAAAAAATTAAGGTAGTAAGTTATCATCTCTTATAAAACTGATCTTTGGATGCATGATTTTTGTTAATGTTATAATATATTTTCTGTAAAGTTTTAAACTTCTCATTTTTTTTCATTGCTCGTTTATTTTTGTGCTTTTATTGTGTAGGATAAAAAACCATAACTGCAATTAATGTGAATATGTATCCAACGGAAAATCATGTTAGGCCAATATAATTAGATTATGGAAAGAAGGCAAAGGGTGGAGTTGCGATTATTGAAGAAAAGGAGCGTAAAATAGTTATTTCACACGACATATAACGTGAAAAACTAATGACCGTTAGCCAAAAACAAGAATTTGCAACTACAATAACTCTAAGCGGACATAACTCGCACAAAATGAAACGTTAGGGACATTTCTTGCACATTTTTTTGTTGACGGACATTTTTTGCAGTTTTCGAAAAGGTTAAGGACATTTTTTGCAGTTTAGTCAAGGATAAAAGAAAGGTGGTATAACACCACATAGGTAACAAGTTGTGTTAGCAAACTTGGTGACCCGAGTTCGAGTCATGCAGGAGCCAAAGAAATCTCCAAAGAAGGCTTAAGTTTGTTGTGGTAGTTGTTAGTGTTGGTTTTCGGTATGTAATCAAATATTTCGGGGATAGTGTTTGGTTGGTATGGAAATAGGGTAGGTTAAGTTTTAGTGAGATTTCTTGTTTTGTTGTTTGGTTTTAGATGATGTTCGTAAATGAAGCTTATGGTGATGTACCTATCTGATTATGAATAGAATGGTGATGTTTATGTTTCTTTATAATTGGTTATCAATGGTTTGTTTATGTGGATTTAATAGTCAATTGGTTAGTCTTATCACTCTTATGTAGTGATGGAACCCTTCACTTTTGTGTCTGAAATTATGTAATGTAATAAGTTTTGTTGTAATTTTTTACGCTGGTTTATGGTTCGGTATGTTGATTTTGCTTTAATTTCCAGAATGATAACGGTATCTGATTTGTTCCTGGAAATGCAAGTCATTGAAATGCTCAGCTAAGAACATGGCTTTTTCTCACCTGTGCTTGTGAGTTATGATTAGCCAAACAATCAAAATGATCCTTCATTACTTTCACACTCATATGTAGGCCTTTTACTTTGCACCCTTTTCGTGTCGTCGTCAAATCCCATGGATGTGACTGCATCTGAGACATTCACATTGCTTTTAGGCCATAATTGACGCTTTACCTGAACTCTTCAAGTTATTTATTAGTACTACGGATTGGATTTCAGAGCTTCCTGATTTTATTATTGACCACAGCCTATCACTTTGAATGAGTGTCTTGTCTAAGAACTGGTTTGCTCTTACGTCCTTTCCCCATTTTGGATTTCAATTTATCTAGATTTTACGATTTCGTGGACTTATTCAGAAATGAAGAATTCAAAAGATTCTGGAAAATATATTTCAAGTATGTTACCTATACCACATCCTTGTGAGCAGCAAAATGTGAGCGCACACAAGTTGAACCTCCTTACACTAGTAAGAGATTGTGCAGCAGAAGACCTGATTAATAGAGCCCTTGGATTAATTATTCTGAAACGTGTAAAGGTGTTGGTCATTGATATAGATTTGGGGGCAGATATGAAGCGATCACTACCAATATATCGTGTGTGGTGTGCCTGACATACTCTTATCTGCTTCTTCATTAACATCTTTGAAGGTATCTAAATGTGAGATGCCTTCATCCTTAATGGTTGATGTTGTTAAGTTCAAGTATTTGAAGATGTTGGAACTTGAAAGGGTCCCACTAAATGAGGAAGCGATTAACCACCAGTTGCACTCTTCTTGAGGAATTGATTGTTAAATATTGTCACGGTTTCAAAACATTATCTGTTTATAGACCTCAAAATCTTCAAAAAGTTTGGAATTACTTTATATCGACGCTCCAAATCTATATTATCTTGACTTGGTGCATTTTGGTGGAAGAGGGGTTCCATCTATGAACTTGGCTTCATGCAAAAAACTAACAACATTTTGTTATTCCGGGTGTCCCTCTCTGGCATCAAACGATCTTACTAATTTTCTATCAAACTTTCCCATCCTTGTAACTTTGGTTTTGTGTCTTCATGGCGAATGCAACAAGGTGAAGTTGTCAAACCATTCACTGAAGACGCTTTTTTGCTAGAATCGAAATGTAATTCGGACGAAATTGATATCAATACCCCCAATTTGATTTTTTTTTATTACAATGGCGATTCACGTAATTTCGGTCCTTTAGCAAGAAATGTATCCCTGTCAAAAGCACGCATGGAATGTGACCCGAAGGTTGATGTTGATGCTGTCTAGTTTAAGAAGCTAAGACAATTTTTGGACAAGAAGATTCGATTCAAAAGAGTTAAAGCTGTGTATTAGCGCTTTTCAGGATAATATATTTACCCAAATTCATTTATTTGATGTGTCAATTATGTGTTTTTACTTGCTCCCTACACACACTTGTATTTACTATTTGTCTTCTATATAGTATCTTTTTGATGATGTTGAGGAACTAAAGGTGATTCAGTCGGCGCCATATAAACTCGAACACATTGAGCTAGAACCATGCATCATGGAAGAGTACCGGTTTATGTAGTTGTCCTGGAAGCTATACTTTCGTGTTGCCTTCCTCAATCTCTAATTCTAAAATCGAGCTTTCCTAGTACTAATTTCGAAGAATGGAGCCATATTGTCAAGGTAAGAATCATATGCACTTCATTTGATGAAATGTTCATTACCCTTTATTGGATGTCTTATGCCACTTATTTCACTTGCATCACACTTTAACATACTTTTGTTTCTGTTTCGCTGTAATCAGGTATAGATTATTTATTTGTATCCATCTCCCAGTTTACATATGAAAAGCTACTCCAACAAGAAGATGAAGGCATAACTAATATTCAGATTGTGTTGTCGTCCTCGTCCAAAGCCAAAAAGTGCTTTAGTGGCTTGAGTTCGTTGTTGAAAGCATCACCCTCTCATCTACTAGGAGGAACTATTACCTTCATAAAGCAAAAAAGGTAGCTATTTTAATATTAACCAGCTAATTATATATATAAAGGTATAAAACACATTCTTTACCTCAATTTTAATAACTAAACAGTCAAAAGGTCTGTTATTCTGGAGATTTCGATGCATTGGATTAAGGAATAATCTATTAGTTAGTATGAAAAATGCTGAAACATAGTAGATTTATAAAGATAGTAGATTCTGTGTTTTGTAAAATCAATTGCAGAAACTAGTGAAAACTGGTTATTTGAACAAGCTGCAGTGAACCTTTCATCCATATTATGCAATCTGATATTAACATATATGTATTGATCGGGTTTTTAATTTTGTTGATAATTTCTTAACTGTCTATGGATGGTGCTTTCCTTCATTACTTAGATAATGTTTTTGGTTTTGTTGTGAGTTGACAGTTCAGCTCTGTTTTTGTTGGACTGCCTCAGTTACATTGCTGTATATAAGTATATTGCCTCCTCTTCCATGTGAAAACTGTATTTTTCATACCTGCATACACTGACGAGGGATTTCGGATACATGTCTAAGGGTTGTGGACTAATTAGTAGTTAGGCCTATTATTGATGTATGAAACTTTGTTAGGTAATGTATTATTAGTGTAATAAACTTGTGATCTTACTTGACAATTTAGATGGCGTTAAGATATGGTATGATTGTTATATGATATAACAATCATACCATATTTTAACGCCATCTAAATTGTCAAGTAAGATCACAAGTTTATTACACTAATAATACATTACCTAACAAAGACATACATATAACTTATATGTATGTCTTTCGTTTATTCCATTTTGTAGCAACCAGGCTCACATATAATATGGTTTATGGTGTCGATAGTTTGTCTTTCGTTTATTCAACGTGTAACCACGAACATTGGCTTTTGTTATATGCTTGTTCATCTTTGGTATATGAACAACTTTCCTGTACAATAATTTGATATATCAGACTTCTAATTTGACTTGTTTAGTCTGCAAGATTTATGGCAAGTATTTTTATGTTTTTTTTGGCCAGTTGGATCTCAAGTCTCGATCAAATCGAATATAGGAAGTTAGGAACCTTCAGGAACAACAGTTAGGCTAATCACTTGATGGTAGCGTATACAGTTTACAAAGTATATTTTATCATGTTTCTCGCATCCCCTCAAAACCCAGTTCGAGTGAATGTTTGTCAACTGAAGTCATTAAGAATATAAAAAGTCAATTTTCATAACAAATCCAGACAAACAGGCAACAGAGATTTTTAAACTAGAGAATTGGTTAGGGGCCGCGCGAACGCAGGCCCCCACAGCAACAAATTACGATGTAGACTCGACCACTTGGGCCGATCTTAGGGTGGCACCCCTCCTAAGTGCAATGGAGGTCACCAACCTAGGCCATGAGCCTTATTGATCACTCATAGACCCCATCCAGGTAAGTGATTATTCTTGTTGCTTCTTTCCCATTTTATACAGATTCCCTTGTCTTTCACTTTAGTCACACAGCCGATGTGGGATTTTCTCAATATGCTCTCTTTTTTTCACTCTTGCATCCATACATCAAAGTGATGAATTCCTATTAAATTTTCTGATCATATTGCTTCATTCATAAGCCTAATACAAGAAAATTGGATTAATGGTCTGAAGTTGGAGATGAGTTTAATCGATGATAAGAAACCGCAACATTCAAAAAGAATCAAACTCGCGACCAAGAATGCATATACACACTAAACAGTTAATGACAACAAAAAACAAAACATTTAAAAACTATATAAATGATGTATAAAAAATGTCCTATGATCACGATCGATATCCAAAGATACCGTACAAAGAGAGCATGATCAACAGATTCCAATAATCACACAAAAGTGACCATATTTCACTCGCACGGAAAGAACAACATAATGCAACTTCGAGTCTTCGGCTGTAAGTCCATAAACCGGCTCAAATAAGGGTCTAAATGTCTGATCATTCCAAGTTTCTTAACAGGTAGGAGGAGCAACGTATTCGACCCATTCTCTCTTGACATCTGGGAACCCTTTCAAGGCATCTCAAGCTAGGCAACCTTCCTGAGACCTTGATCACGAGAAACCGCAGCAATCGCGAACACGAGAATCGACTGGAAGGAGACACCTGAAGCTCATGGAAGGGTTTTGCAGATAATTGGTAAAAGGAGCAAAGAGAATGAGAAGAATGAAAAGTGGCATAGAGTTGAGAGGAGTTCGGGTAAGTTTATGAGAAAGTTTAGGTTGCCCGAGAATGCGAAGATGGAGGAAGTGAAGGCGAGTATGGAAAATAGTGTGCTCACTGTGATGGTTCCGATGGAGGAGAAGCAGCCTGAGGTTAAGGCTATCGATATCTCTGGCTAGGTTAATTTACGAGGTTGCTTTCTTCATGTATAATGTTGGATGGTATAATATGTACAAATTTCATGGTACCTGTGTGATGTTGTTTTGTACAAGGTTGTTTTGTATGTTTTGTGCTTTTGCCTGAATAAAAGCTTTGTGTTATAGTTTTGTAATGGTTCCCTCTGAATCATGAGTTAGTTAACCTCAGCTCTTATTAATTATCGCGAATTTGCTAATAAAGTTTCAAGAACGATAATACTGACCAATTGATTCTTCAAAACTATAACGATCCTACAAGTATAAGTCCAGCCCAAATTAAAGCAACCCTAAGATCAAACCAACTTAATTAGGAAAGAACTGGCTTGAGCTCTTTTAAGGCCACATGACAAATAGCCACTAGGGTTGATAACTCGGTAGTAATCATTCGGTACCTAAGTCCACACAACAGTACAAAGAACTAGCTAGCCAAGAATGGTATCACTTGACAGGAAGAAGCATTGAAGCCACACAACAAAGGGATAAAAGCCCAATAATGTACGTGTATGCTCAAAACTTGCAACTTAGGAGTTAGGATCTTCATTTCACATGTATGGTATCACATATTTGATAGACCAAACTCCAAGTGCAACCATGGACTTGTTATCACTCCCTTGGTTTAAATGTTGCTTTTACGTTTTTGGCAACTTCGCATGCCCAAATAGCATCACAAGTAGATAAACAAATAATTAGACTAAAAATTGTAGGACTTTACCCTAATAAAAGAGAGTCCTTCCAGAAATTCTCGATGGCTAAGGCGTAAACCAAAGCCAAGGAGGGGGTTTGGAAATAGTTTTCAACCAGCAATTGACGCGCCACGGTTATTACCTCATTAGCTGCGTCATTGCCCCAAGCGCAAAGATACTTTCAACCTTACCCCCAACCCCTTCTTTTATACACCTCACGTACTTCTCATTTCTTCCATCTGACCGATGTGGGATCATTCATAATTTTCAAGTTTTTGACCCAAAAAGTTTCATCAATTCTCTTGTATATATTTCTTACCCAAACAATTTCTTAAGTCTTAACGTTCATTTGAGTGCTTCAGCTTAACCAAATCCAAGGAAGTGAAACTAAGTTGTTTTTTGTTCAACAAATACGAAACCGAATCGATCAAATTAGTTCACAATTTAAATGGCCAAACTAGATTATAACTTAGTTGCAACGGTTTACACTCCCGTCTATTCATTTATATTTAATAAGAAAAATAACACGTAGTTGAGTTTCTGATGAGTAACACGTTACGTGGTTTATGATTAGTATTATAACAAATCTAGCGGGAATGGCAGAATGTATTGTGTATCCTAATTTCTGCAATCAAACGTAAAGATGGGTAAATTATGGTCTACAAATGCATGAATTGAACTGTGGTTATTGGGTTGGAGTTGTTAATCTTGAAGGTTATTTACTATCTGGTAGATTGATTGCAAAATTTCCATCAACCCAAAGTGCGAGACTTAAGCATGGACCAACTTGAAAGTGAGCCATGGCTCACGGAGCATGGTCCAGACGTATAATCAAGTTTTCAACTTTTTGTACGAACCATGTTTCTTGCAAAAGTAACGCCGCTTCTAGCAAATTATAAGTGATCTAGAACAAAGAAATTGACAAATATTACATGTTTATTTTTTAACTTTTACACTGAATAATATGTACAATATGGGCGATATGGCTCATTCTTTCGAAAGTTAGTGCTTCAATTTCTTGGCATATTTGCAAGAATACGAGAAACCAAAAACATGGTATAATTATTTCGAGACAAAGCAGAAACCGTGTGTGGTATGTGTGAAATAAGACCTAAAACGAAAAGGTAGCCGCTCTTTAAAAACTTTTTTAAGATTTGGTCAATGCGAGCATCTAATTATGAAATCGATGGTCCATATGAGTGATTCTGTATGACTTGCAACCTGTAACACACATGTATTTTGAGACACTCGTTACATCACTACTTGCAGCACGATGTATACCTCTGAAGTTCGCAGTACTAATCATAAAATACAATGAAATTCATAAGCGCGTCTTTTAGTCCTAATGGGAAGTCGTTATAACATATGGAAGTATGGAACCCCAAAAATATAAACGGTACCCTCCTTTACTTTTTTAAATTTTTTATTTTTTTTTATTTAATTTTTTAATTTTTATAATTTGTTTATATTATAAAACTATAAACGTGAAGGTACGGAATAAAAAATATAAAGTTTAATCAGTCAAAATTCAAAAATATTACCGAACATAAACTGATAAAAAGTTGTGTTATACTGTAAATTGAAGGGACAAAAAGAATCTTTATACTTTTACCTCATTTCAGGTGGATAAGGGTTACGTGTAACATAACCATAATTATTTGTGTAATTTGTGTTGGTGCATTATTAGTACATCATATCAGCAATCCAAATCACCTTAGGTGGCGTTTGGTTCATGACTTTGAAATTTCAAAAATTTAAATTTTATGACACTTAAATTGTTGAGAATTTACAATTCTGAAATTTAAAATACTTTTGCATGTTTGGTTGACAGTAATTCATAATATTTTGATATATGTGTGTTTATTATTGCTTTTTTTTAAGGAGTGACGGATACGGGTGTAAAAAAAACCCGACCCGACCCCGATTAAGCCTGTTCGGATCGGGTTACTTAGGTAAAAAAAAAATATTCGGGTTATTCGGATCAACCCGAGTAATCTGAATACTAAATAAGGTCGGGTATCGGGTTGGAATTTTTATAACTCGGGTTCGAGTCGACCCGATTGACACGAATAAATATTTTTTTAGTTTTTTTAATATAAGTTTTGTTAATACAAATATCGTCATTAAACGTTATTTATATTTTGATCTTTACCTAAGTTTTGTTAACGACATAAGTAAATTTAATTTTTATAAAGCTTAAAGCTTGTCATGTTTAATAAATATTAAAACAAGTTTTTTCTAATAATCTTCATCACTCAAACATTTACATTGTGATTAATCATATCTTGATATGACTCTAAACCATAATGTATGATAGTAGTTTTTAGAATATTTTGGTTTCTTACAAAATAAACATTACATATGTATTTACATATTTCTAAAAATAGAAAAACAAACACATGACATCATGTGATGCATCATTGAAATTCTTAGAAGATTTCACTATATACTTTGTGTAGATTTAGGCTCTACATATCTTACACAATCTTGCATAGATATGGTTGACTTTGGCAATATTTTGAGATCTTGCTGTCAGACCTCCGTGGTGCTTGCTGATGTTTTTGGCTATAAATAGCAAAGCCAAACCAAGTAGTTTTTCATCCCTTTCCATCATACTCTCATACATTCCTTCTCTAACCTTTCTAACTCGGTTTCATATCATATTAGTGATCTCTTTGTAGCAAAGAAGATCAAGTCACATTCAAGCTTCAACGAAGTTGGAAGTCTTGTTTGTTTGTTGTTGTATGATCTTGTGTTGATTCATACTTCATTGTTGTACCAAACCATCATAATCTTGTGAGTGTGAGTGGCTAGTATTTTAGTCCTTAAAATACATTGTGTGGGAGTGGTTGTACCCTTGAAAAGAACTCGATATTTAGCTTAGTGTCGGAAATAGTGTGTGCGAAGTGTAAAGGTTTCTTCACGGTGAAAGGAGGTTGTTGACTAGTGAAGTTAAAGTCTCGAGTGTGAGACTCGGGAGTGGAGTAGGCAAGGAAAAGAGTCCTTGTAGACCGAACCACTATAAACAACTTGTTGTGGTTTGATTGTTCTTTCATTATCTACTCTTTATATATTGTTTACATGTTTCACTAACATATCTAAGATCAATATCAATTGATCTTTCAATAAGTTTCAAAACAAAGTTTTAATCCAGAACTATTCAACCCCTTCTAGTTTTCCACAATTGGTACCGAGCCTCGTTGCTCAAAAATTTTTAAAATATATTGTATTTTATAAACTTGAAACGATCCATGGATTACAAAACTTTAAAGAAGGGCAATATATGCAAAGACCACCACTCTTTGAAACCATTGGATTTATCTATTGGAAAAACCGTGTTGAAACATATGTAAAATCAAAATATATAGATCTTTAGTTTGTTATTGTTAAAGGGGATTTTAGTTCTACAACAAAAGATATTTCTGTTGATGAACAAAAGAAATTAATTGCTAAAAATAAGAGCACTAGGTGTCAAAACGAAGTGAAGGTTCGTCGTCGTACCAACTCAGCGCCACATCAGCATCCCATTTTTTCACAACTAACCACAACAAACCCCCTCCTCACTCATAACAAACCTCAACCTCTTCATTTGGGGCCCACCACTAGCACTTTATTTTTTTTTATTCAATTTTCATTTCCAAATAAACTAAATAAATTCATTTCATTCAAATTAAAAATAAAATACATAACACAATAATAAAAAAACAACACGATACGGAGAAAAAAAAAACAACACGATACGGAGAAAAAAAAACAACACGAGTAAAAAAAAATACAACACATACTACTGGATTTAATCTTCGACATCCCACTTCGGGCAATTTTTCAAAATCTCCCAAATGTGAACATACTTGAACTCTTTTCCACCAAATTGTTGTTGGAAGCTTAGTTTCACATTTTCGAGATGAGTGTGGTCGTTTTGAGCACTTCGATGTTGCAACTGTTTGTAAATTGCGTTGAACTTTTTGCAATCGACGTTAATCCTCGTCCATTTACCCGTGATTGAATTTTTTTTACGATGGTCATCGGTTATCTGATTATTAAACATATGCATAACGTCGTTCCAAAAAATATTTTCGAAACGGTTATTTTGCATATCCATATCTTGTGAAATTTCTATCCAAACTTGCGCTAGCAAGATTTCTTCAGACTTGTTCCACTTCAAAGTTTGAGACATTTGTATGTTTTTTTTGAATTGATGTAGATGTGAAAAAATGGTGGTTATAAGATGTTATTTATAAGGGTGGTTTTCAAATTCAAATTCAAATTATAAAATTCAGATTCAAAATTCAAATTCAAATTTTAAATTCAAATACAAAAACCGTGTACTATTGAGCGGGCTAATTCAAATTCAAAAACCGTGTACTGTTGAGCGGGCTAATTCAAATTCAAATTTTAAATTTTAAATTCAAATTCAAACGGTTTAGTTTTCTATATATAGTATCCTACCAGTCACAATTCACACATAAATAACACAATTCACACAAAAAAATGTCTCGCAAAGACTTTTCTCAAGAATTCTCAACCCGAGAGAAGTTGCCGGAAACCGCCTTTCCAACCCCAAATCACTTGTCGAAACTGCTTTCCAACTCGAGAGTTTGAAGTTTACTCAACACCACCGGAAAATGTCTTTCGGTGGGGTTTGAAAACATCCCATACCTCCCAATTGTTCCAACTCCACCGTGAGCAGTCCACGTGGATTTTCAAACCACCCCGCCTGGTTAAGTGAGGCTTCCTCCCAAGAATCGGAACAAGATGAAGAAAATGTTAGGAGATTATGGAAGAGCAGCACGTGAAGAGGTCGTCGCCGCGAGCAAGAAGCATGGGAGGCTCGGACTCCAAGACAACTATTTCGACATAATGGAGAGTCGATACATGAATGGGGAGTTTTATTCTCCGCCAACCAGTTCTGATGGTTGGGACTCGGATGACTCGTTTTTTTAAGTTTTTAGTAGTTTTATTATGTATTTCATGGTTTTATGTTGTTTTTAGGGAGATTCTGTAGTTTTTTATGTTTAAGCTTATTATGTATTTCAAGTTTTTAATTAATTTTTCAAGTTTCAGTTTAAATGTTTCATCATTATGCGTTTATGTTTGCATTTTTTTCCTCTACGAACCTTTCAATATCACTATCTTCTAAAACACTTCACCTTTAAATATCACCTTATTAAAGCACTTTAAATATCAATATATAAAAAAAAAAAGAGAAAAAAAAATGTACAAGTTCTTCTCCGCCATGCAGACGGCGTTGCTTCCCACGACGACGGACGGCGAGCTACGCCGGTGTCAAAACGAGGCTCGGCGGATACCGAAAGTGGACGACGAGGTGGACGATTTAAACGACACCGGGTGCTCTAATGAAGCTAAAATGATGCTTTATAATGTTTTGCCTATAAAAGAATATGAAAGAATTTTTATGTGTGAAACCGCTAAAGATATTTGGGAATCTTTGATTATTACACATCAAGGAAATTCACAAGTCAAGGATAACAAAATTGATCTTCTTGTTTAACAATATGAACAATTTGTTATCCCTGAAGATGAAACCATTGATTTTGGCTTTGCTCGCTTTAATACTATTATTTCATCTCTTAAAGCACTTGATGAATCTTTTCGTAGTAAGAACTTTGTCAGGAAATTTCTTAGAGCACTCCATCCAAAGTGGAGAGCCAAGGTGGCGGCTATTGAGGAATCAAAAGATCTCTCAAAGGTGACACTAGACGAGCTTATCGGAAACCTCAAAGTACACGAAATGGTGATGGAAAAAGATCCAGAAATCATCAAAGGAAAAAGAGATAAAATCAAATCCGTTGCTCTAAAAGCAAGAACGGAATCAAGCGATGATGATGAATTTGCTCCGGTAGTGAAGATGAGGAGTATGCCATGGCCGTTAGAGATTTCAAAAAGTTCTTTAGAATAAGAGGAAAGTTTGTAAGACAACCTCGAGAAGAAAAGAAGCCATTCCGAAAAGATCGGGATGACAAAAAGGGCAAAGGTGAAAGAAAGTGTTTTAGATGCGGTGATACAAGTCATCTAATAGGAGATTGTCCCAAGCCACCTAAAAGCAAAACTCAACGAGCTTTTGTAAGTGGTGCTTGGAGCGATAGTGAGGATGATGAAGAGTCGAGCAAGGATGAGATCGCTCTAATGGCACATGAATCAAACGAGGTACATTCCGACTAATCTTATTCCTCTATTGATGATGACACTTTGCAAAAACAATATAATCAATTGTGTGAGCTTAGTCTAAAATTCATAACTAAAAATAAATTTTTAAAGACTAAAAAGGAATTTTTAGAAAATGAAGTCTATGAGTTAAAATAAAAGGCAAAACGATTAGAAAAGGGAAAAGCAAATGACGATGGTTGCAAATCATGTCAAGAGCTTAATCTTGAAATAGAAAAACTTAAGCTCACACAAGATGTTCTAATCGAACATAATTCTAAATTTAAAAGGTTTAACAAAAACATTGCTTGTGCCGATGAAATAGTTAGAATTCAAAAAACACCAGGAAACATGAATGGGCTGGGATTTAATGAGGTGTTAATTCCAAAGAGTCAAACCAAAACGGCCGAAAAGGACTTGCTAAAAATGTTTGTGAAAATTGGTGCCGTGGGAACTGCAGCAGGACATAATGTTTGTGATACGGACCGTAGTGAATTTGTCAAAGTAACAAAGAAAACCAAGGATAGTGTTAAACTAAAACCTGCTATTACATCAGGAGTAGGACTTGCTAAAAATGAATTTAGATCAAAAACTACTCAACAACGACATAAAACACCTTTTGCCAAACGCCCCTTTCCTAAGAGCAACCACAACATGCAACCCAACTATCAACATAACGATTGGAATCAAAACTTCCCTATACCATATCAAACTCCAGATTACATGCCATGGAACTCATAACCATCATTTCCATACATGAACCAAGTAAATGGTATGTTTAACCTAAACGGACCCATGAGATATTAGGGACCAAACGCTTGAGTTATTTATGTCTTAGCCTCTTAGGTATGCTTGAAAGTTGGATTGGAACCTGATGAGTGGATAAAAGATAGTGGATGCTCACGACACATGACGGGCAACAAAAGCCTCTTCTCAACATACCAAGAGTATGACGGAGGTAATGTCACTTTTGGTAGCAATCTTAAAAGCAAAATCATTGGCAAAGGTACGATCGCTCATCACTCCCTAACTATTGAAAATGTTGCTCATGTCGATAGGTTAGGATTTAATCTACTTATTATTAGCCAATTATGTGATAAAAAGTATAAAGTACTATTTGAAGAAAATGGTAGTAAAATACTAAAAGATGGTACCACCATAGCTAAAGGAGTTAGGAAAAATAATATATACGTCATGAAAATAGATAAAACATCTAATGACAAACTTTGTCTAACAACTTTAGATGATAGCTCAACTTTATGGCATAGACGTTTGGGTCACGCTAATATGAGACTCATACAAAACCTATCTTCAAAAGAGTTAGTTAGGAATTTACCAAAACTAAAATATGACCAACATTTTTGCGACGCTTGTAAAATTGGTAAACAAACCCATAGTAGCCATAAGGCTAAAAACATGGTGTCCATATATAAGTGTCTAGAACTTTTGCATATGGACTTGTTTGGTCCATCCGCTATAAGAAGCTATGGAGGCAACTTATATACTTTGGTCATAGTAGATGATTACTCAAGGTTTACTTGGACGTTGTTTTGAAAACCAAAATGAAGCTTTTGATAAATTTGAAATTTTAGCAAGAAAATTCAAAATCAACTAGGTGTTAAATTGTGTCGATCCGAACGGATCAGTCGTGAATTTGACAATGAAACACAATTTGGAAACTTTTGTGATACAAATGGTATAACACATAAATTTTCGGCTCCTCGAACACCTCAATCAAATGGAGTTGTAGAACGTAAAAATAGAACCATTCAAGAAATGAGTAGAACAATGCTTAATGAACAAAACATTCCTCAAAAGTTTTGGTGTAACGCCGTTGACACTTCTACATATATTTTAAATAGAGTCTTAATACGTCATTTCTTAAACAAAACACCATATGAGCTTAATAAAAGTAAAAAAGCCAACTTTAGGATATTTTAGAGTATTTGGATGTAAATGTTTCATTCTTAATACTAAAGATTATCTCACCAAGTTTGACCCAAAGTCTTATGAAGGTGTATTTCTTGGTTATTCTCAAACTAGTAAAACTTACATTGTCTTAAACAAAGAAACAATGAGAGTCGGGGAATCGTTGAACATAACATTCGACGAAAGTCCACCTCCCTCTAAGACATCACCTTTGGTAGATGATGACTTAGTTGAAAGTCAACTTGTAGAAAGTCAATAAATAATTGAAAATGACAAGGAAGATGAACCATTAAATAATGATATTATAAACATCAAAGAATCCAAAAGTCATCCTTTAGAAAAGGTCATAGGACAACTAAATCAAAGAACCTTAAGATCACAAGCGCAAAATCAAAGTAATCATTTTTGTTTTGTGTCTACCATCGAACCGAAAAACATAAATGAAGCAATAAAAGATGAATCTTGGGTAATTGCTATGCAAGAAGAGTTAAACCAATTCGTTAGAAATGATGTTTGGAAATTAGTTCCAAAACCTAAAGATCAAACTATAATTGGAACGAAATGGGTTTTTCGAAATAAAATGGATGAAAATGGTGTAGTGTCTAGAAACAAAGCTAGGCTTGTCGCACAAGGTTATAATCAACAAGAGGGGATTGATTATGATGAAACTTATGCACCGGTAGCTAGGATCGAGTCTATTAGAATCTTACTTGCATATGCATGTGCTTGTGACTTTCAATTATTTCAAATGGATGTTAAGAGTGCGTTTCTTAATGGGTTTATTAACGAAGAAGTATATGTTGCTCAACCTCTCGGTTTTACCGACTTTGAGAAACCACATCACGTCTTCAAACTAAAGAAAGCATTATACGGTCTTAAGCAAGCACCAAAAGCTTGGTACCATAGACTTAAGACTTTTCTTGTTGAAAACAAATACATCATGGGATTAGTAGATAATACTCTTTTTACCAAGAAAAATGAGTCACACATTATCATTGTTCAAATATACGTTGATAACATCATATTCGGATCAACTTGTCAAGAACTATGTGATGATTTCTCTAAAATCATGCACGATGAGTTTGAGATGAGTATGATGGGTGAATTAAACTTCTTTCTAGGACTTCAAATTAAACAACTAAAAGATGGCATATTCTTTAACCAATCTAAATATATAAAAGATATGCTTAAGAAATTTGGTCTTGAAGACTCAAAACCAACTAAGACACCCATGTCCTCGGACACTAAACTCACCAAGGATGAGGAAGGTGAATCGGTAGATAACACTAAATATAGAGGAATGATTGGTAGCCTACTTTATCTCACCGCTAGTAGACCGACATTATGTTTAGTGTTTGTCTATCGCCGCTTTCAAGAAAATCCCAAGGTATTACACTTAGAAACTTTGAAAAGATTTTAGATACATTAAGGAACGACATGTTTAGGATTATGGTATCCCAAAGGAACGGGTGTAGAAACTATAGTGTATGCCGACTCGGACCATGCCGGTGACTATGTTGATAGAAAAGTACAAGTGGTATTTGCACTTTGTCGGACATTGTCTCACCTCATGGTTTGCAAAGAAGCAAACGGCTTTAGCTATCTTAACTACTGAAGCCGAATACGTCTCGGTCGGTAAAGCATGTCAACAAGCTCTTTGGATGAAGCAAGCTCTCGTGGACTATGAAATTCATCTCAACGATATTGTTATATTTTGCGACAACAAAGGAGCTATTGATCTCAGCAAAAATCCCGTCCAACATGCTCGTACGAAGCATATTGAAATTCGTCATCACTTTCTTCGCGACAATGTTCAAAAAGGGAACATCTCAATTGAGAAAGTGTCCTCCGAAGACAACATTGCAGACATTCTAACCAAGCCTCTCAAACGAGAACCATTTAATCTTCTTAAACTTGGTTTAGGGTTAATGGAACCAAACATGTAGGTAAAACATAGTCTAAACCTTAGAAAATACAAAACAAAACAAATTTGTTTTGAACCTGCTACTGTTCCCACGGCACCAAACGACAACAAAGGCGGAACCATATTTTTTGTGCCGTCTGGTCCGTGGTGACAACAAAGGGCAAAATGCTACCTACAAAACATCTTCTTCCTCACAACCCACTTTACCAAAACGTGTAAACATTAGACCTAACTCATTGTTGACATTTTCTAACTCACTAATCACTGGAGATAACATCATTGTAAGTATCCTAACTACATTTTATCTCTTAATCGAGTCTCGATTCTAATTTGTGCACAAAATCATTACATGGGGATTATGTATATTTTGTACAAAACATGGATTCAATTGGCAAATTGCATAACTAGTCATTGAAATTAGGTACTACATTGTCATATTGCATAAACAAATCATGTTTCCCACTAATCAAAAGATAACGACTATAAGGTTTTATTCAAATAACCAAACACCCCATGTTAAATTTTTTTGAAAAGCTTCTCACTTGTAGGAACACAATTTTTCATTGTTAATACAAATAGAAACGTTAAATTTTTATCACTTGCATGCTCTTGAATACTAAAGTTATTGCATAACTAATCATGTTTCCCACTAATCAAAAGATAACGACTATAAGGTTTTATTCAAATAACCAAACACCCCATGTTAAATTTTTTTGAAAAGCTTCTCACTTGTAGGAACACAATTTTTCATTGTTAATACAAATAGAAACGTTAAATTTTTATCACTTGCATGCTCTTGAATACTAAAGGTATTGCATAACTAATATGCATTCCCGGGTATATTCAAATGAAGCCACATTGAATTAGGAGCATTTGGGTTATCTCACACCGCTTGCCAAACACCCCACTAAAACCATTTTATGCATAAAATGAGTCGAGATAACCGCAACTTCAAATCGTTTTCATATCGGCCCACACTAGAACCAAAACATTAAGTTTATTCTCATTTTTAACATGTAAATTCTTGCTCATAGGAATAACCATGGTAGCCGCAAAATTCTATGATCACATGGATACCCTTAACTACATTCCCAAACATCACAAAACCAAGGGACTTTCCAAGGAACAAGTCGAAATCTTTAAGAGTCTGGAAACAAGGTACTTCCATGAGGGTAGAACCATTCACTCCTCTTTTGTCGACAATACCAATCTTCGTCAAGAACTAGCCGCTATTCAATTTGATTGTCTCCTTGACATCGATGAACCTATTTGTCCTAGGTTTGTGTTAGAGTTATATGCTAGTGTCACCGGTTTCATTGATGAAGAAGATGAGTTTAGCCTTAGGTTTAGAATCAATCAAAATGACTACACCATCTCCTTAACCCAATTTTCTCAAGTACTAGGAATTCCCAACCGAGGGACATGTGTCTACTCGGATAAGTGGTCACTCACTATCCTTGATGGAATCAATGACCGCTCTCTTCCCTACCAAACTCCTCTAGCGGATAAGGACATCATCCGTGAGCACATGTTTAACCAAGAGCCGCTCCAACCCGTGTCACCCGAAAGGGAAAGGAGGTGAACCGAGATCCATATGGAATGGAGCTCAATGAACTTAAGCCCGAATTTAAGAAATGGGAGGAACTTATTAGAGCTAACGTCATTAGCACCATAGGGAATAGGGACCATATCAACGCTTGCCTTTGTCACATGCTCTACAACTTGTCCACCCGTCAACCATTCAATTTAGCCTACTACATTGCTAGGAGAATGATTGACATTCCAACTCAAGGATCGTTGCTATTCCATACGGATGCTTCTCAACCGTCTCTATCGAGCCTTTGCACCAATTCCACCAAGCCCAAAAGGTTTGAAGCTTGACTATGAGCTCATCACTCACATCTTTGTGCCCTTGAGTGATGAGCGAGTGGCTAAGACAAAAGGCAAAAGAGCAAAACCTCCAACTCCATCATCATCATCATCAAATAGCTCAGGATGGTCTTCCAAATTCTCGACTACCACCTCATGAGTATTATGCATCTATTCCGAGATTGAGAATGAATCAGTGAGTTCAAGCAAACCAAAGGGATGTTCAAGTGCCTTGGTAGGATGATGAACAAGATTTACAAGAAGTTTGATAAGTGAGAGTCCTTTTAAGGAGTATTTGGAACAAGACATTAACTTTAATGTTTGATAAAATTTGGTTGATTTTAATTTGTAGGATGATAATATAACTCAAAACAATGATGTATGCTAACAATTTCATGCAGGGGGATAGCACAAGCGTGTTATCAAATTTTACCCATTTTCACTTTAATGTGAAAATCATTAGCCCTTGGTCAAAGTCTATGCTCCACTATGTTTGTGTATGTGTTATTTACATTTCCTAACTAGAAATAATTAATGTCACATGTTTTGAGAAAAATTTCAGGTTTCGGAAAAGTCCCCGACCCTTAAAGACCTGTTATGTGGTGATTTCTGGTGTCCACGGATCAGACGGCACCAAATATTTGGTACCGTCTGTTGTAAAAATTGGTACCGCCGTACCTGTACAGGCGGACCATGCGGCACCCTTTCTTGGGTTCCGCCTGTGTATTTTTTTGGTGTCATGGATCCTACAGGTAATTTTCTGAATTTCGCTTATTTCGACTTTCCAAATTACCATACATTGCTTCTAAGTTAAGATTAACTAGTTACTACCCATATTAGAACTAGTATAACACACTTAGACACATAGGATATCCATTTCCCACCAAAATTCAAAAATTTCAAAAATCCACCCAAGGAGCCCTTTTGCATAAAGGAAGGAACCAAAAATTTGGTTCCTTGCAATCCGTGGATAGTCTGATTGTTGGGATCTCATAATCATTAGAACACATTTATTGCAAATCTTTATCTCTTCACTCCATCTTTCTTGTATGGATTGACTTGGGTGATATGACTAGCATTAAACCCACCTCAAAATCATTAGGAACCTCATCTCTTATATGGTTTAACATCAAATCAAACACATTTCTCCATAATTCTTCATTCTTATAAATTAAGAGCTTTTACCATGATCATCTTCACACCTTCTCAATTCTCACTATCTAGTAGCAAAAAGCTTAAGTCAAAATGACAAAAACTTCACCATCAACCAAACCTTGCAAGAAAACCGCTAGAATTAGCGTAAGACCTTGTTGCTTTGTCAACATAAGTTCTTCTTCCGAGTCATCTCCACTAACCATCTCATCTCCCAAAAGGGATGACACAAACCTCACTTTGGCTACTCCTACACCACCTCCACAATCACCTATCATCATCACTACTCCACCACCAACAAAGACTCCTAGCTCACCACCACCGGCTCCCATCCAAACATCAAAAACACCATCACCTCCAAATTCTCCAACACTAATCCAATTGGAGTTATTCTCCACACTACCTACATCTCCAAATCCATTTTTGAAAGACTTGGAGGACTTGCCTCCTAGGCCCAATCATCCACCACCACTACCATCTTTTGGTACTATTGAGCGGATTGCTCATGAGTCTCCACGACCTTCCTTTGACCCAAACGCCCCGTTAGGGCCAATACCTCTTCTCTTCCACCCTATCCACAAGAAAATCCATGGTCCTTTGTATAGGGATCAACCATTTCCTACATCAATGTCTCTCACATAGAGGACATTGAGGAATCCATGTCGGAAGATCATCCCACAAAGAGGAGATTCAAGCCGAACTCCAACATCTCCACCAATTTTCTAATATGGTGGATTCTCACCTAAGTGATGCTATGCAAATGCAAAGTGCTTTGCTAGCCTCATAATCACTCCAAACACCAACACCAACACCTCCACCATTCCACCACCACAAAATCATCAACCATACTACCCTCCTAGGCATGGTTGCTCCAATTGTGAGCAAACCGCCCAAATAATCGAAAGGACCCGGGTGATGGTCCATGAGTTCCAAGAGGAAATGAGGTTCATCCTCAATCACATCCTAGAGCGCCTAAATGCTATTTCTCATCCACCACCTCAATAGGAGGGTCCTAGCTTATTTCCTTTAAGCTCTTTTTATTTTTCTAGGATTTTTCTTGTATTTTTTTTCTAGGATAATTTTGTCATTGTATTAAACACTTCATTGTGTTCTCCTTTCATGATTCTTAAATCATAAAAAATTTTAACTAATGAATGGTGTTTCTTATATTGTTGTTGCTTGTTACATGGTGTTTGGAAATGCTTGTGATGATGCTTATTACTAACTATTTTTTGGTAGCCTTTTCACAATCCATGTATCTTTCTCTTGACACCCAATTTAGGGGGAGCATTGGTCAAGGGGGAGATAATGGTTCGGCTTCATTACACATTCCGCCTCGCATCTTCTTTTTGTTGAGACAAAAGGGGACAAATATATATAACTTGATTATATTTGACTTTCTATAAAAGTCAATTGCATACTTTGACTTTCTCGAAAAGTCAACATGATACTTGATGGTAATATTTGACAAACGAAAAGTCAACATCATGCTTCAACTAGTGAAGACTTTGAAAAGTCAACATCATGTCTATATTGGACATACTTGCATTATCATTTTCTTTCAAGTTTTAAAACTAATATTTTTAAACTATTGTACAATTGTTAATACAAATAAACCGTAAAACCGCTTATTAATATTTTGCGATCTCTTTGTGTTTTGTTGATAACAAATATAATGTTATCTTAAGTACAATTATAAAGGATACATGTTAGTTTTGTAAAGCATTTACATATAACCATTTAAATACAAAATGTAGTAATTAAGCATTTGTTGTAATAGTTTATTAGGATGGGTAAATCATAACCCATGGATCTTAACCCATACCCAAAGAGACTTGATACAATGTATACTTAGATACATTGAATCTAGATATAACCCATGGACCAACCCATGACCCATAACCAAAAACCCATGGGCAAAGAGGAGCGCTCCACGGATCCCTAGGATTACACTAGACGGATCCCTGTGGAAGGGATCCGTGGGATCCGTGGGAACAATGAAGAAACTTGCCTATAAATAGAGAGCCATTTCTTCATTCTAACTCACCCTCTTCTTACTAAATCTCTCATACACTCTCATTCTCTTCTAACATATAGATCACTTGATCTAGAGAGTTGTTCTTCTTTCTTTCTATTTGTGATCCTCATATAGGTCCTTTCTAAGGCGAGATCACGAGCATTCTACAAGTCATCCAAGCAAGGGGTCCTTGATTGATTTGTCACCCGCAAGATTTCAGAGCGAAGATCTTGTATTTGATATTTCACATATTTGTTGTGTAATAGTTGTGTTGGTTTGGTCCACCGTGCTACGGACTCGGTATCTAGCTTTGTACCGAAAAAGTGTAAGCAACGTTGTGAAGGCTTCTCCGCCAAGTGAAGGAGTTTGTTGACATAGTGCTTGAACTCTCGAGTAGGTGACTCGGGAGTGGAGTAGGCAAGGAAGGTGACCTTGTAGCCGAACCACTATAAATCGGTTGTGTCATTTCTATCCCTTAACTTTATTTATTTGCTTGCATTATCATTAGATCTACACGCTCAACATCCATACGATTTCACATAATATCGAATCTAAAGTTTTTGAAATCAACATTAAAATCGGTAAAACTATTCAACCCCCCCTTCTAGTTTTCCACAATTGGCATCAAGAGCTAAGTTTATAAAAGTTTTAAAATAAAATTGTATTTTAAAAACTTTTCGATCACTATGGGTTCTGAAAATTATAAGGAAGGGCAATCTATGCAACGACCACCACTACTAGAAACTAATGGTTTTATATACTGGAAAAATAGATTCGAAACATATGTGAAGTCTAAAGATATTGATCTTTGGTACATTATTGTTGAAGGTGATTTTGAGGCTACCTCAAATGATGATAAAGGAAATTTAATTCACATACCTCATGATAAACTAAATGATGAAATGAAGAAAAGCTTTCTAAAAATAGTGAAGCAAAATGGTTTTATATAATGCTTTACCGAAAAGGAATTGAAAGAATTTCTATGCTTAAAACCTCTAAAGAAATTTGGAATTCTTTAGTTGTAACTCATCAAGGCAACCAACAAGTTAAAAATAATAAAATCGATTTATTTGTTCAACAATATGAACAATTTTCAATATCGGATGAGGAAACTATAGATCATTCATTTGCTAACTTTAATACTATTATTACATCTTTACAAGCACTTGATGAATCCTTTTCTAGCCGTAACCATGTTAGGAGATATCTAAGGGCACTTCCATCAAGTGGAGATCCAAGGTGACGGCAATCAAGAGTCAAAAGATTTGACAATCCTCACCCTCGATGAACTCATAGGCAACCTAAAAGTCTACGAGCTTGTCCTTGCTAAAGATTCCAAGCCTCAAAGGTGAAAGAGAAACACAAATCTCTTGCCCTTAAAGCCAAAAAGGCTTCGAGCGATGAGGAGAACTCATCTTCGAGTAGTGACGACGAAGAGTACGCTATGGCGGTAAGGGACTTTAAAAAGTTCTTTAGAAGAAAGGGTAGATACGCCAAACAACCGTATGACGATAAGAAAGGCTTTGAAAAGCAAAGAGGACGAGAAGCCAAAGGATGATCGTACTTGCTTTAAATGTGGGGACCCAAACCACTTTATTAGTAAGTGTCCCAAACGGGATGATCAAAAGGCGTTCGTGAGCGGAACATGGGGAATGAGCGACGAGGAAGACGAAGAAATTTGTCTCATGGCAAACGACGAGGTATGTCACGAATACTATAGTAGCTCATCACTTGATGACGACTCATTGCATAATGAATATGATAAACTATGCAATATTAGCTTAAAATTAGTTAACAAAATAAGCTTTTAAAGAGTCAAAATCAACGTTTAGATAAAGAAGTCATAGAATTAAAAGCAAAACTAAAACGTTTAGAAAAAGGTAAAATAGCAAGTGGTGAATGTGAACTTTATGCTCAACTTCAAACACTAGTGGATAACTTAGATTCTAAAATTGCTAGAATGAGTACGAACACTTTAGACTCAATATTGGAAGGTGTTAAACCGTAATAATCAAAAGGTCTAGGTAGTCAACAACTTGATCCATCAACTAGTGAAAGTAAAGAAACAAAATTTGTTAAGGAACTAGAAAACCAACCATCGTTGTGACGGATCCCACGGATCCCCAAAAAGGGAACCGCTAGTGTACGTAAAGGGATCCGTGGATCTGTCTGTAGCAAACAAAGAGCAATAACGTAGCTTCCTTACCTAGAACCGATTTTGTTATAGTTAATAGGAAGAAACCAACTCATGTCACCACTAGACAACCACCTCCAAAATATAATCCTACTTTTGCAAGAAACAAAGCTCCATCTTTTCAAAACCTAATTCATTTAGGAGACCTAATAACGCTTACCCAAAAGTAACCATCAAATGGGATGGAATCCAAACATGCAAAACGGTTTTCCTTTCAAAACTTTGTTCCATGGAATGCATACTCATCTTATCCATACATGTCTAACATGAATGGAATGTTTAACACTAATGGACCCATGAACAAATGGGGACCAAACTTTGAGTTTATTATTGTTTTAGGTGTGCTTAAAGGTCCACCTAGACCCCGATGAATGGGTCAAGGATAGCGGGTGCACGAGGCACATGACCGCAATAAGGATCTATTCTCCACGCATTTAATCCTTCAATGGAGGTAATGTGGTGTTTGGAAATAGCAAAGTAGAATCATCGGTAAAGGTACGATTTCTAACAAATCTCTAACCATTAACGATGTGTGTCACGAGAAAACCTAAACTTTAATCTCTTAAGTATAGGACAAATATGTGATAAAAGTGCAATGTACTTTTACCGAAACCGTAGTAAGATACTTAAAATGGCATAACCATAGGAAGAGGAATTAGGAAACATGGAGTCTATGTCATTAAAATCGGTAATGAACCTAAAGACAAATTGTGTCTTACCTCTATGGATGATACTTGACCTTATGGCATCAAGATTGGGTCACGCCAACATGCGACTTCTTCAATCGCTATCATCCAAAGATCTAGTAAGAGATCTACCTAAGCTAAAATATGAACATCATTTTGTGATGCTTGTAATATAGGAAAACAAGCTCATTCGAGTCATAAAGCTAAAAACATGGTGTCCACAACTAAGTGTCTAGAATTACTACATATGGATTTATTTGGTCCATCCGCTATCCAAAGTTATGGAGGCAACTACTATACTTTGGTAATAGTGGATGACTACTCTAGGTATACTTGGACAAAAATTTTAAAGAACAAAACGAAACCTTTAACTATTTTGAAATATTAAGCAAAAGATCCAAAGACAACTAGGAAAACCCATAGTGTCTATTAGGACGGATCATGGTAGGAATTCGATAATGAAGTGCACCGGAGCTTTTGTGACGCTAATGGTATTACTCACAACTTCTCGGCCCACGCACTCCACAATCGAATGGGGTAGTAGAAAGAAAGAATAGAACTCTACAAGAAATGAGTCGAACCATGCTTAATGAACAATCCATACCTCAAAAGTTTTGGTGTAATGTCGTTGATACTTCAACGATATACTCAATCGAGTCTTGATTAGACCAATCTTAGGAAAAACTCCATATGAGTTATTTCGAGGCAAAAAGCCTACGTTAAATCACCTTAGAGTCTTTGGTAGTAAATGTTTTATTCTTAACACTAAAGATTACCTTACAAAATTTGATCCTAAATCAACCAAGGTATCTTTTAGGTTATTCGCCAAATAGCAAGGCTTACGTCATATTAAACAAAGAATCAATGAAGGTAGAAGAGTCATTAAATATAAAATTTGATGAAAGTCCACCCAAACCCTCTCCACCTCTTGTCGATGACGAGATTATAGAAAGTGAAGCCATAGTAATAAAGAAAAGATAAGTGAAGAAGAAGAACCTCTAAGTGATAAAATAGTAAACATTAAAGAGTCCAAAGATCACCCCGTAGATAAAGTCATAGGAAAACTAAACGAACGAACATTAAGGTCTCAAGTTCAAAACCAAAGTAGCTTGTTTTGTTTCGTCTCAACCTTAGAACCTAAGAATACACAAGAAGCCATAAAAGATGAAAGTTGGGTAATGGCTATGCAAGAAGAACTAAATCAATTTGTTTCTAATGATGTTTGGACACTTGTCCTCCACCTAGTAATCAAACCATAATAGGAACCAAATGGGTTTATAAAACAAATTAGATGCAAACGGAGTAGTGTCTAGGAACAAGGCTAGACTCGTTGCTCAAGGGTATAACCAACAAGAGGAATAGACTTTGATGAGACCTATGCCCCGTGGCTAGATTAGAGTCTATAAGAATACTTCTTATGTATGCTTGTGCTAATGATCTAAAGCTTTATCAAATGGATGTCAAAAGCGCTTTTCTAAATGGTGTCATAAATGAAGAAGTATATGTAGCTCAACCTCCGGCTTCATTGATTTTGAAAACCCAAACATGTGTATAAATTAAAGAAAGCCCTTTACGGTCTTAAACAAGCTCCAAAAGCTTGGTATGATAGACTCAAGTCATTTCTAGTTAAACACAACTACACCATGGGGTTAGTTGACAACACACTTTTACTAAGAAAAGAGAGTCACATATAATCATAGTACAAATATATGTAGATGATATTATATTCGGATCCACTTGTCAAGACATGTGTGATGATTTCTCTAAAATCATGCATGACGAGTTCGAGATGAGTATGATGGGAGAACTTAGTTTCTTTCTTGGTCTACAAATAAAACAAGTAGAAGATGGTATCTTCTTTAATCAATCTAAATACATCAAGGAGATGTTAAAGAAATTCGGTCTAGAAGAGTCAAACCAATTAGGACTCCAATGTCTTCCGACACCAAACTCACAAAAGACGAGGACGGAGAATCCGTTGATAATACTAAATATCGTGGCATGATAGGTAGCCTTCTACCTCACGGCAAGTAGGTCGGATATCATGTTTAGTGTTTGCTTATGTGCTAGGTTTCAAGAAGACCCTAAAATATCACACCTAGAAGCCGTAAAAGAATATTTAGATATATTAAGGGTACAACACAATTAGGATTATGGTATCCTAAGGGCACGGAGTAGAAACAATTGTATATGCAGATTCGACCATGCAGTGATTACGTTGATAGAAAAAGTACAAGTGGGTGTGTACTTTTATGGGATGTTGTTTAACATCATGGTTTTCTAAGAAACAAACGGCACTTGCAATATCAACAACTCAAGCCGAGTACGCTCTCCCGCAAAGCATGCCAACAAGCACTATGGATGAAACAAGCGTTAGTAGACTACGACATCCATCTAAGCGACATAGCCATCCTATGCGACAACAAAGGTGCAATCGACTTAAGCAAGAATCCGTATTACATTCTCGCACAAAGCATATAGAGATTCGTCATCACTTCCTAAGAGACAATGTTCAAAAGGGAACATCTCTATTGAGAAGGTTGCATCCGAAGACAACATAGCCGACGTCCTCACCAAACCGTTGAAGCGGGAACAATTCAACTTACTTGCCTTGGTCTTGGTCTAATGGAACAAACGCCTTAACTTAACCGACTCTACAAGGTATGTAAACACTAGCCTTCTTCTTTCTCGAGTCTAGGATTCCTATTTCACGCACAACTCACAAACAATACGGAATTTTCAAAACCCAAGATATGTATTCCATTTATAATTTTTTTACACATAACTACATACACATTTTTAAAGAAAATCTCCTTTCAAAATGTTTTCTAAAAGAATGATACCTTCCAGATCAATTTCACAAAAGCAATTTCTCACGCCTAGGACAAATCACTTTTCATTATTAATACAAAGTAAAACCCGCTTTCATTGCATCTCATATCTTTTGAATGCTAAAGGAACATATAACTAATATGTGTTTTCGGTACATTCATTTAAGCAAAATGAATTAGAGCATTGATAACACAATATTACGACTTATGTACCAAATGTGTGTTTTCGGGTTATCTCAATTAGGATTTATTTTCTCTAGTTATTTTCCTTTTCTTTTAGAGGTCGAGAAAACCGCAACTCCAAATAGTTTGCATATAGGCACACAATAGGCAAAATGTTTCCAAAAGAAAATTTTGTGTCGCTCGAATCACTGCACCCACGGATCCCAGCCTTCATGTCGGACGGATCCTCAAGGAAGGATCCGTGGGATCCGTGTAAATGTAAGTCGTTTTCAACTTCTATTTTTCACTTTGGATGAAAAATCCACATTTGCTTCATTTTGGGAGTATGCTCTTTAATGCTTGTGTTCTCATGATCACATGCCTTGAATTCATATCTAATCATTAGATTTTAATCCACATTTTGGTCAAGCATTCATTACAATGTGTTGTTTTTCTATATATAACTCCCAAAATGCTTGCATACTCCATCTCCTTCTCACAAACACACTTCATCATGTCATCCAAAACCCTTTAGAGAATCATTTAGTACAAACAATCATGATATCCAAACCTTTGTACTTCCACCATCCAAAATACCACAATCAAATGCTAGGATATCCGCACGGATTAGTATCCCATCTTGTTGTTTAGCAAAACCAACCTCAAATGATTCATCCTCAACAAATAACTCACCACAAGATGCTTCCATTATAGCACCACCCTCATCACCAACAAGTACACCAACTTCATCACCACCTAAAATAACTCTTTTGGAACTCCTTAAGACTCCAACAAGATGTAATCAACCTAAAGAAAAAGAATTAGTCTTTTCAACACCCCCCACATCTCCAAATACTTTATTTCAAGATCTTGAAACATCACCACCATTAGCTCCTATCACATCACAAGAACATCTAGGTTCTTTTCCACCACCATTTACTAACATTCCGGATATTGATCCATATTTTCCTATTTTTCCACCACAACTTCCGCATTACTCAAATCAAATCAACCCGGAAACCTTCCGCACTCATCACCCACATCATTTACATTGTGAACATTGCCAATCCACTAGGAAATTGCAATAGAAGTTAGGGAAGAAATGCGTTTCATACTCAACCTCATCCTTGATCGCATCAATACCATTACTCATCAAAACCTCCATCCATAACCTTATGCAAGCATGGAAGGAATCACTACTACTACTTTTCTACTTTTAAGTATTACTTTTGAAGTCATTTTCAAGAACAAGTCTTGTTCTTATTTTTACATGCGTGTAAGTGGCATACATACCACTACAATTTGTTGTTTTATTACAAGGCCTTGTTTACATACCTTGGCTCCCAATCTTGATTCTCGCAACCACAAGATTATATAAGCATGTTACTAACCTTTCTTTTGTAGGATTTTTATTTTTCTTCACTTGACGCCCAAACAAGGGGAGCTACCGTCAAGGGGAGTTAGAAGTTTGTTTATTTCTTCCATGGGTTAACTTTTGTTTCGACAAAAGGGGAGAAGAAGTAAAACTTAGGGCTTTCAAAACTTACATCTATTCTTAAGTTTTACTCATCATAACATTATGTTTTGTCATCAACAAAAGGGGAGATTGTTAATACAAATAAACCGTGAAACCGCTTATTAATATTTTGCGATCTCTTTGTGTTTTGTTGATAACAAATATAATGTTATCTTAAGTACAATTATAAAGGATACATGTTAGTTTTGTAAAGCATTTACATATAACCATTTAAATACAAAATGTAGTAATTAAGCATTTGTTGTAATAGTTTATTAGGATGGGTAAATATCATAACCCATGGATCTTAACCCATACCCAAAGAGACTTGATACAATGTATACTTAGATACATTGAATCTAGATATAACCCATGGACCAACCCATGACCCATAACCAAAAACCCATGGGCAAAGAGGAGCGCCCACGGATCCCTAGGATTACACTAGACGGATCCTTGTGGAAGGGATCCGTGGGATCCGTGGGAACAAATGAAGAAACTTGCCTATAAATAGAGAGCCATTTCTTCATTCTAACTCACCCTCTTCTTACTAAATCTCTCATACACTCTCATTCTCTTCTAACATATAGATCACTTGATCTAGAGAGTTGTTCTTCTTTCTTTCTATTTGTGATCCTCATATAGGTCCTTCTCTAAGGCGAGATCACGAGCATTCTACAAGTCATCCAAGCAAGGGTCCTTGATTGATTTGTCACCCGCAAGATTTCAGAGCGAAGATCTTGTATTTGATATTTCACATATTTGTTGTGTAATAGTTGTGTTGGTTTGGTCCACCGTGCTACGGACTCGGTATCTAGCTTTGTACCGAAAAGTGTAAGCAACGTTGTGAAGGCTTCTCCGCCAAGTGAAGGAGTTTGTTGACATAGTGCTTGAACTCTCGAGTAGGTGACTCTGGGAGTGGAGTAGGCAAGGAAGGTGACCTTGTAGCCGAACCACTATAAATCGGTTGTGTCATTTCTATCCCTTAACTTTATTTATTTGCTTGCATTATCATTAGATCTACACGATTCATACTTCTCAACATCCATACGATTTCACATAATATCGAATCTAAAGTTTTGAAATCAACATTAAAATCGGTAAAACTATTCAACCCCCTTCTAGTTTTCCACACAAAATTCCTAAATAGGCCAAAAACTCAACCATGTCCTTTACATGGTCACTTTCATGTGCCCTTTTCCCATTTTGGTCATGCTCGACTGCTCAACTGCTCAACTCCACTAGTTTAATACAATGTGTCATTACAAGTACAATGGTTAGGTGGAGATATTTTTTACCTTTTAGCTTAAATGACATATATACCCATCCATCCACACCACATATTTTATTCTTCTTATCTTTTACCATTACCACTTCACCCATCCATCTTCACCACCACAACTGGTCAACCACCACTGCTCAACCACCACCGGTCAACCACCACCACCGGTCAACCACCACCGGTCAACCCACGTACCAAACGCAGCCTAAGAATTCAAGATATCATTATGTTTCTCTCACAACTCATTTTTCAACCGGGGTTCACTCTTAGATACATTAATATAAGACTCAACAGATAAAATGAATAAATGATTACCAAGAACTCAAAGTTCCAATATTAACAACCCCATTTACAAAACTTATTGATTTGTTGGTTACCTGAAAACAATTGTACGTCTTAACACAAAATGACTTCCAAACTCCAAAATTTCTACAATGCCAATGTCCTATTTGCATACAAAGTTTATCAACGGTCTACAGTGGTATCAAACTGCCACAAATGATCTCCACTGTTACCCGTACTAACACTAGTAAATACTTCTCCATGATTCAAATGTTTTCACTATAACTAACAGGAAATACTACGATATCAAGATGGCGGATCTTTGGTGGATCGAATTTGATGGCGGATAACATCAAGATGGCCGGATCTTTGGTGGAATGAATTTTATGGCCGGATAACATCAATATCGCCGGATCTTTGATGTCGGATCTTTGGTGGACTGAATCTTTGATGGCCGGATCTGATAGATCCGGTGATAGATATTTGATGCCGGATCTTTGATGGCTGAAACACTCCTTCCTCCACTCAAAACACTTCCTGCAAAAGCATACAATATTAACAAACATCCATATTCCAAACACAGGAAGAAAAAAAAAACAGAAAAAATTTAATATGATTTGTGAGTTTTGAATACTGTACCAATTAAGTACTTCTTGATGACCTCATTGGATGCAACCTTATGATCAATTTGTGTCATTTGGCCAATCTTTTCCTCTAATGTCATTCTTTTCATCAAGTCTTTTATCCGCATACCAATCGGTTGTTTAGGATCTTTGATGGCTAGATCTAATTAAGAGAGAGAGAAATAAGAAAGAGAGATGATTGGTGAAGTGGTAAGAGATAAGAAGAATAAAATATGTGGTGTGGATTGATGGGTATATATGTCATTTAAGCTAAAAGGTAAAAAATATCTCCACCTAATCATTGTACTTGTAAGGACACATGACATTAAACTAGTGGAGTTGAGCAGTTGAGCAGTCGAGCATGACCAAAATGGGAAAGGGCACATGAAAATGACCATGTAAAGGACCATGGTTGAGTTTTTGGCCTATTTAGGGAATTTTCTCTTTAAAAAAGCAAGAAGAAAAAATACAACAAACACGACAAGAAGAAAAAAGTTTATATAAGAATCATAGTAAATTAAAATTTCATCACTTTTTGAGCATTCTAATTCTCCCCATTTCGGCAATTCATGGAATTTTAGATTCCTTCATTTGAAATACAAAACATGATATTTGAAGGAAATTAAAATGCAAATGCCATAAAATGCCTTCAATACCCAAACACACCCTTAGTTAAAAAGTTAGCAAGTGGATATCAATGTCTCAAAATTTTTTGTACCTTTTTTAACGGCTAATAATCTTGCTTTTGTTTCTAATAACACTTGAATTTACAACCTCTTAGTTAGTGGGTTGGCTTTAAACCACTAAGCCATAATCTTGATTGGAATTCCTTAGATTCTCACTCAAACATATAGTATGTACTAACAAAACACACCTGTTCTATATTCTCAACTCTCAAGTACTCTCGAGTCTCAGCTATGTGAGACTGACTGTTTGTTTCTTATTAGAGCGTACAACAACTTAAAAAAAATATAACCAGGGTTAACTTTTAACAAAGTTTAGCCTGCTAAATAACCATTTAGGATGAAAATTTGGTCCTGTTTTGTCTTTAAAAGTGATGATATGGTCTTTCAAAATGAAAACCAGTAGATTTAGTTTATAGTTAACCTGTTGCATTGTGGTCAACGGTTTCCTATGATTTATAACCATTGCTCGTCTTTGACTCTTTATACTGATTCGAGGTTTTGAATATAATTTTACGGGGAAATTTTGTAACATTTGTTAGTTTTATCAAAGATGCATATACATACATTTAATCTACGAATTAATTGTACAAATACAAAACACTTAGAAAGTTGCAAAAGAATCATATGAAAAGTCAAAGAGTAAACCTCAACATTGGTCATTTTTTGCTTTGTTAAGTAAAACGTTACAACAATACAATTACACAAAACATTTATATAAAATAAAATGATTGACATGCCTAAAATGCATGCCTAATAACATACCAAAAAACAAGATGATTACAAGTGGCAAAATCAAAAGTGAAGATTTAAAGAGAGAATGCATGAGTCATGCGTCATATTCTTAATGGATTATCCATAAATTTAAAAATGTCTATTAGGGTCTCTCTATCATTACTTATACATAATAAATTGGTTAATTAAGCACATCAAATTGTGTCACAAATCAATAAACACAACATTAATGTGTAGAGCAACTTTGTATTGGTCCATTTTTAGATAATTCACAACTTAAAGAGAAAGTGTCAGGATAGCCTTATTTCATCGCATTGACTCTCAAAGAAGTTTAATAAAAAAGAAAAAAAAAACCTTGTTTTCTCGTATTACCATTGTTTCGAAGACCGGCCCAACCGGTTTGACCGGTTGAATCGAAAACCGGTTGGTCGGAAAACCTTTTGAACTTAGAAAACTGGAAACCGTTTAAAATGCCACTAACATTTGATGTCCGTTCCTGTTTCAGTAAAAATGGTTAAGCTATTACACATTATAAATGGCAGAGCCAATTGCAACTTGACACGTGTCAAATACCCGGTAAGTTTTAAATTTAGTTGTATAGATTTAGTCGTGCAAACTTACAATATAATTAAAAAACCGTCAGATTGTTGACGTGTGTAAATTTCTGATTAAAGGTATATTTGACAAAAATAGATGTTGTTGCTAATGCTGGTGCTAAAAAATATTAAAATTGTAGTTTTTTTTGTTGTTGTGATGTTTGACAAACTAACTATACTTTTAGATTAAAAGATTAAATTAACATAATTTGTGAAAAATAATCTACTGAATTTTTTAAAAGCTAGTTTTAAGAACTTATTTTTCTAAAATAATCCACAACCTTTGTCACTTAAACAAAAATTATTTTTCGACAAAACTTAATTTTAAACAAAATAATCGTAAACTTTAATAAATTTTCACAATTTCTCGCGCCAAACATGCCATAAGTCGAGCTGTTATCATATTTGGTGTTGGACTTTGTAAGTCAATTAGTAATTTCCTTTAGAGCATATACAACAATAACACCATAACACAATAACATCGCGTCACGTCAACACATCGAACTTTAACATTTAACATTAACATCCCCAAAAAACACCCACAACCATAACATCCCAATAACATCAATAACATTTCATATTTTCAATTTCAACCCCTAAACTAAAACAAACACTTCATTTATTATAACACATATCACATTTAACATTAAAACACCAAGTACATTAAACGTTAAACACGAATTACATTAAAAATTAAAACTACAACGCATACTGATGAAAATAAAACTACTAAAACTTAAAAAAATGAATCATCTGAGTCCCAACCCTCAGAACTGGTTGCCGGAGAATTAAACTCCCCATTCATGTATCGATGCTGCATTATGTCGAAGAAGTTGTCTTGGAAGTCCGAGCTTCCGTGCTTCGCTTCACACGGTGACGAATGCCTCTTCACGTCTGCTCTTCCATAATCTCCTAACGCTTTTTCATCTTGTTCTAGTTGCGAAGGAAGCCTCACTTAACCACCGGGTGGTTTTGAAAATCCACCGTGATTTGTTCGCGAGATGGAGTTGGAACAACCTGGGAGTACGGATGTTTTCAAACCCAATGGAAAGACATTTTCGGTGGTGTTGAGTAAACTCGTGTTCTGTAGAGTTGGAAAGCGGTTTCGGCAAGTGATTTGGATTCGGAGAGTGGGTTTCCCAACTTTTAGGACTTGGAATTCTTAGGAAAAATCTTTGCGAGGCATTTTTGTGTGTGAGTTGTGTGTGTAAGTTTTGTGTTCTAAACAACTCGATAGAGTTATATATATAAAGAGAGTTGAGTTTGAAATTGAATAAATTCCATATATTTGATTTTTAAATTTCAAATTTGAATTTGAATTTATCCCGCCTAGAATTGACCTGTATAATTTAAATTGAATTTGAATAGGTTGAGGGGTGTAAGTGAAAATTTATTTGAAATAGTTTAAGGGGGTGAAATGATTTTTTTTTTAAACGTGCGTTTTAAAACCAACGCCTTCCCTTCAACGCCCAAATAACGCCCCCCTCCAACGACATAACGCCCGTTAACGGCGTTATTAGCCAAATAACGGCGTTATGCCGTTACTATTGTATATGCTCTTACAATTGCCTAATAATTAAGCTACTAACTTAAAAGGTGTCTCTTATCAAAAAACCGTGTGGACTTTTGTTAGTATCATAAATGGTGTTGGACCCTGTAAATAAATTGGTAATTATATATAAATTCATTTGTCGAAGACCTATGATTTCGTGCCCACAAAACTTATGGAAACGTGCCCGGTGGTTTAAAAAATTGTTGCGGGCCGGGTTTTTTTTTCTTGGGCCGTATACAAAGAATATTTGTCGCCTGTTATCTTGGCCCGATCCACAAAAAATGGTTGCCGCCTTTCTCTCTTATGATAACAACGGAACGGCTTTTCCAGTAACACGTGGCTTTCTTCTTCATCTTCTACGTGTTATGAGGCACCGCCTCTTTTAACGATAACAGTGACAGTCCAATTTGGGGTTCTGTAGTTACTCAACTCTGCATGACCCAGGTATCAAGTTAATCATCTCCCATCTTCCACAACCTTAGACACATACAAATATTCCCCAACCGCTTACCAGTTGCTGCCGGCTTCTGATTTTGGTTGTGGTTTAAGAGGATTTTTTTGGGTAGCTTCTGAAAATAAAAAAGGATGGTAAATATAATTGCTTTGAAGATGGGGTTAATGTGTGCTTGAAGGCGAATTGGGAAGTGGGTTTGTTCGTGTTAGAATTGTTGCCCGCTAAGTGTTCGATCAACCTCTTGAGAGGGTTGGGTTTGTGGTACGTTTTTTTTTAATCATTAGTGATCTTGGTCCATTGCTTATCTAAGTTTACTACTTATTAAACATTTGTGGTAAGGTTTAGTACTTATTAAACATGGTTGATAGAAGGCGGAGATAATAACTTTAATGGCAGTCCCTTCCTACGGTATGCAACTGATGCGTGCAATACAGCGTAAAATGAGTTTGGTATGCCATAGAGATTTGAGAATAATGAGGCACTTCTTATACTTGTATATGCTATACTTTTATGTTCAGTGGTTAATGAAAATATAACTTATTTATGTAATTTGGTATGTAATGTTTTGTGCAGTAGTTGACATGTATATTTAATTTAATATTTACATACAAGTTAGCACCTTTAGTACTGATAGATGACCTATGACCTGTATATATTCCAACCATGGCAACACTAACATGTAATTGTTAAATAACAGGAAAATATCAGCAAAGTGCAACTCAAGAAATAGAGGCTGGTGTTCAAATATGAGGTCTTACCGGCTCAGGTAAGTCAACGCCGAGTCGTAACTGTCCTTTCCGCAAGGCTGCTTTGCATATGTATAATATAAAATTGTCAATGGGTAAGACATACAACAAAGTTAATTTTAGAGCACATTCCAAAAGGCTACGGTATTTGTCCATCTATTTGAGAATATGTCTTCGTCTTATGTTAACTATCGCCAGTGAAGCATAAGAGAAAGGCAGCAATTTCAGGAAAACTTTTGGGTTTTTGTAGTAATAAAGACTTTTGTAGTCGCCACGGTAGTCAAAGGATTTGGATACACTAACAAGACAACTCTTCTTGTAAGGGTTTCTTTTCTTCTTTTGTTGTGATATATGTTAAGATTTATTGACAAATGAGCCTTATTCAATAACTTAATGTAGGTTGGAATGTCCCTTGCTCAAATCGGGGAATTTGCATTTGTCCTATTAAGTCGTGCCTCCAATCTTCATCTGATTGAGGTAATGTTTTAATCTGTTTCAGGTGCAATAGTTGGCCAAGTGGTCGGGTCAGGTGAGTTGGGTAATGGTCTATTGAGGTTCAGGTTGACCCAAAACGTTTCTGTCTCCAATTGATTTTAGGTTTTTTTAGTTAGTAGTCTGTCTCAAGCATGATTACAAAATGAGTATCATTTCAAAACTGTTATAGGCTTTTGATATTGTAAAAAACATGATCAACGAATTTTGAGTTTTGACCTGTATGACCCATTTCAGTCATTCCTTTTAAGCTATTTATTTGTAATGTGATTTAACCACGGTTTTGTAGGACAAGCTGTATCTACTGCTTCTCGGCACAGCAGCTCTCAGTCTGGTACGTAATCTCTCATCATTTTCACCAAAGCATACAAAATCAAACAGAGCAGATACAGTTTGACTTTTGAAAGCAACCAGTCATTTTCTCTATTCGAAACTAATTTGAATGTCTGTATGTTTGACACAAGTTGTGTCTACTAGACATTCCGCTTGTATAGCCAAAAGAAAACAATCAGCCACGGACCATTGTAATGTATATTTTTGTCTGCAGGTGATGACACAATTTCTTTTAGGCTGATTCCTGCTGTTGTACATCTTGGAGTATTATTATGTTGGTTCACACCTGAATTGCCCACAGAGGTGATCTTCTTTCCTCAAAGAAGCTTTACCAGCAAAACCCAATAGGTTGTACACCGCACTTTAATATGCATTGTACTAACCTGTCTTAGAGGGGCAAAATTGGTGGGTTGGGTAACGGGTCAAAATAGCTAACTTTTTTGTTGCAGTTCAGAATTAATCGTCTGTTTGCAATGTCTTCCTTTTGTGATTACAATTATTATAAATTATTCGTCTGTCAAACATGATTTCAAAATTTTTATATTGTTACGGAAAATATTTGGAAAAATTATAAAGGATTTTTTTTTTTTTTTTTTTTTTTTTTTTTTATATATTTTTTCATTATAACTCACCATTTACAACTTCAAGCCCGTTTCCTTCAAGAAAATTGTTTTAAATTTGACCCGTTAGAGATAATATTTCCTGTTCTTAGCATTTAAAACCTGAATTATGATTATGAATTTAATTGTTTGTAGCATTTGAAGTTGTTGGTTTAACTACTTACTGTGGGTTTTGTGCTCTTTGGTGAAACCAGCATTTATCATATCCATGTATCCGTGAAAACAAAAATTGTCGACAAGTTCGAGCTGTAGGTAAGTTATCATTCAAAACACGTTTGATGTAAGCTGATATTGTCGCGTGTCAACCTATTAGGTTTGCAGACACGGGAATAAATAAGAAGAATATGGCATGTGAAAAAAGAAGAAATAAGAAGAATATGGCATGTGAAAAACGAAGTTTCTTATTGATGCTATTAGTCGGGGACGGTAGCTGATTGTCAAGTCGATTAATAGGTTGACCCAACGATAAATAACTTTTCTTATTTATGGTGGGCCAACCTATAATTTTGGAATGACTGATAGTTTAGGGTGAAACATAGGTATAAATGTCAATTCTTTATTTGTGACATTGCAATAAAAGCGTAAACTAAAATCACTTATTTACCCTTGATTTATGTATACTAGATAGATTGAAGAAGATGACATATAGGAAACAACTGTGCTAGGGTTTTGTTGATGCAGCATGTTCGGACGGACAGAGAGAAATGAGGTCAGATTGACCTTAAAAGCTGCTGACTTATATACATAACTACTTTCGACAGAAGCTTCAAAAAGCGGTGCATTATTGTTGGTCTCAAACAGGTAATCTAAACATTTACAGCCGATTATTTTCCGTTTTTTTTTTTCACAAATTTTTGTATTCATTATTGGAATGGATTTTTTTCTTCGGTTACGATTGTTTCACAAAAATTGGCTGCTATATATTAAACCACTTTGTCGGTGAACGTATTTTAATCCTTCGCTGCCTTTTTTAATTTTGGCCGGCGGGAATAAATTAACCGTATCCTCTTTGGGTTGTTGTTGGTCCATTAATAACATTTACCTTGAACCCATTAAAAAAGGCTGCTACCAACAACATGAGTAGCTTTCTTATCCATACTCCCATAACCGACTTCCCAGACACTTCTGGTACCTCCCATTATGATCAGCAACGTTTCTTCCATCTCTATGTGGAATTACAGGAGCATCTTAAGGAGGACAGGAAAAAAGATAGTAAATCAGAAACTCCAAGATGCTAGCACCGTTATTATGGGAGCCTGATTATTAGTCACGGTCGTGACCATAAACGGTCGATTCCATCAGGAAAAGGTGCTGACAAGTATTGATAATCTCAAAAATTAGGTTTATATTTACTTTCATGTTTCATTGATTCTTTCAATTTTAGTTTTCCTTTCAATGATTTTCGTTGCCAGAAACCCTTTATGGACAACAACAGGCTGATTGAAAGGTATGAGTTATTTTAAATTCGTTACAATCATTATTTTTCGAATGGTTGGTTGTTGTGGCTGGAGATTTACCTATGGGTAACAGCTCATCACCGCCATCAAGGGTCTCAAAATCGTTTGAGGTTTGTGTTTTACGCTTTTCAATTAGGTGGATTTTAGGTATACTTTCATATGATATTCAGGGCTGCATTTTTATTTATATAATTGGGATTTATATATTTTTATTTGATTGGTGATTATGTTGGGAGGTTATTATTAGGGAAGTGGCTTGGTGCGGATGGTACTAATGTAATGATACGCTAGACATGTATTATGTTTGTTAGATTTTATTTTAATTTTATTGTTGTTTTTTTTCCAGTTCACTTGACCTAACTAATTTTCTTATTTGGTGTTTTTCCAGCCGAACGGGAAGAGGACATTGTTGCTGTAAGCTGTGTTGTTGATCAGACTAAGGTATTTTTTTTATGTTATAAGTTAAGGAATATATGAGTTTTGCTTTCTTATTATTATGTTTTCGATCAAGTAAAGCATCGGGCCTTTTTTTGTTACATTGAGGTGTACAATGTTTAAGTTTTAGTCAGTCTTTGGATTGTATATTTTCAGCTTATATGCCCATTTGACAATTTTTTTGCCTATGATCAGGCACAAGAACCAGTGCCAGTATATGATGTGTCGACGAAATGTAAAGCGTCAAAATTTCATTATCTAATTGTTAGAAAGGGCCATTCAGTACGCCAGGTATGACTTTTACCTTACTAAGTTCAAATCCTTTTGCCTATTATCATTTTAGTTAACATTATTCACTGAAAAATTACTGTAACAAAAACGACCCATACTTATGACAATAGCAATATATGTTGCTTTCCTTTATTATTTGAATTTTTCTACTAAAATATGTATCCGTTAATATGTTTGTGCTTATTAATTGAACTAATAATCAGAAAACCACATTTAGTATAATGGAATGAAGAAAGTAGTTTCGTATTGGTTTATGCTACTTAAAGTTTGAATAAACAAACGTTTAAGAGAAGCTACATAAAACTTTTAGACTTGGGATAGATATCAAAATTTAGTTACGGGTAAATTGTTTGAGGTCATGAGTGAATACTGAGCGATCCCTGCAACAAACTGCTGCTATCTGCAATAAAGAAGTCCAGCAAATTCATATTTGTATTTCATTTAAATTAGTATTACTGGACCGTTGGGCTTATATAACTAAGGATACGGAGAGCTATTTTATTTGGTATGTATAAAAGAAATATGGAGAATTTGAATCGGCTATCAACACTTGGTTTTCCCACAACAGTAAAATGTTCATTACGGTAAACTAAGATGTTATAGAAACTTTTTACTACTAGCCTACTAGGTTTAATAATGTTGTTGTTGGAATATTGTTAGTGGTTTCAATATGCCGCATTTTTAGGGAACCAACACAATCATAGTCCACATGAATGTGGTTTTAGTTTGATTTGAAGTTTTAGTTGGAAAACGTTAATATAAGAAAGCAATTATTGTATGCACCGCCGTTTCCTATCACCAAAATTATTATAATGGTGATCCTAAAATTGTGTATAAACATTGACTTAAGCAAATAGCGTGTCTCATTCAGATATTCGATCCACACATATGGACTACTCAGAAATTTGGCGTCGTATGGATGGCGATTCAATACAGCTGGCTTCCACAGGTTTGGTGCATACTATTTTGCTTATTATTGTTTACTTAGGTAACAGAATTTTTTTTAGGTTATTTATGATATATGCCCTTACGCAGCTTTTTCAATTTTGCAACCTACAGACCATATGAGAATGTACTGGAGTTCAAATCGGGTGTAATTCTAAATGTTCACACACACGGTCGTTGTTCAATAAACTCTACGTGGGGCAGTCATTCGCAAGCGCCTTTTATACAACCTATCCATAAAGACTCCAGTGTTAGATCCCGCCCAAAGGTCATTGGTATGTGATGAAAGCATATTCATAAATATAGATTCGTTAGTTTCTTTTCTAACTACACTGTTTTTGTAATAATTCACGTGTTGTTTTTGTTTATCTATTAGCATTAGCGCCTAGAACTACAAATGTCCTTTCGCCACTAATGCTGGTACACCAACACTTGCTTATGAACATAAGGCGCTGAAAGTGATCAGTGTAACCAGCAACATAGTTCTCAACCAGGAAGCCAAATGGTATGTCATTTAGTAACCTCTGTTACGTTCTCATACCACGTGATTTATGGTCGCGTTTTATGCAAATGATGGCATGCATGATAGTGCACGGAAGGTATTTGACAATCTTCCTGACCCTGTAGAAACCTGCTCTCATACACCCACACCATAGGGATGTAAATGATGTGCATGATAGAAACAAAATAATGGTGTGGGATTTTGTGACTGGAACAACACGTTGTGAGCCGTCAAGTTCAAAGAACAATGTGCAGTCGGTCTTTACAACAGAGGATTATATATCTTTCAACAAAGATACTGTAATCACTGATGGTGTTCCCGTGTCTGTTGATATACATGTCTCAATGCAAGAAGTCCTACTCCACTCAGGTTAGGTGATCATGTTAGTTCAGGTTGGTTTTGAATGCTTGCGTATTTAATTACCTGTTTTATGATATGTTGTTTCGTATTTACTCTAACCGTCGGTTTATAATTACAGGCTACGCCTGTGGAATTTCTTTGTATGGTTCTGATGTAAACATACGCGTGCCTGGAACCCCAACAACAGGTACCACAGCTTTTTCCATTTATAGACCCTCCTCACTTTAATACACAGGTACGTGTAAATGTTTAATGAACACTCCTACATTACCATAGGTGTTGACAATGGTGGACATGGAAGGCGTAAAAGGAAGTCTGGTGAAAGGGCTTCAAGTTACTCTCCACCATTGCTGATACCATTTGTATATCAAGAGCCTTTAATTGTTGTATTTATTGGCTGTCGAGGGTCATACACTTTACAAGTTTTTGCTTGGGGATATTGTTGACACGACTGGCGTGATATCATATGCATCGCAATGTTAGTAATGTCAATTCATATTCATTCGCTTAATATATGTTCTATGACATGATTTACCCTTTTTTTCATAGGTCAACCAGTTCACCCTACTGCAAGAACAAATGTCACTGATTTAGCACCACGCACTGCTTAAAACGGTATCTTCATCTGTAGGGATACTCTACACCAGTCGATACATGTGTCACAGCTGATACGGGTTAGTCACGTTGGCATTTGTTATTTTTAATTTTTGTTGTTACTGATTCATCACCACTTGATGCTGAAAAGTATTGACCATCATACGGTAGTATTGAAAGCTGGAAATGACGTGGCATGTTTACGAAAACTAAAAATGTAGGGGCCCCACAGGAACAGGATCGTATTCGGAGAACGCGAAGGACAAAAGGTACAACGAGGGGGCGTCAAGAATGTGTACAAACAAATCCTATGCAGGGAGGTCGTTCACGAAGTCGACGCACAGTTTCGTGTAATGTAATGTAACGTTACACTATACATGGTCATGTTTATATGTTTGGATTATAGCCGATGTACTTAGTTCCACATCTGTGTTGTGTTATCAATATAAAGACTTTTAACGTAACTGAATTTTCATGTTTTAGCTTATACTATGACGAGTATCGGAGGAGACAACGAAACACAGAACAAACAAAACCAACAAAGTAAATGAATCGGTTGCAACACAACCTAAACACGAGTATGAATTCAAAATGTTGGTAAACGCCCGCCGCATCGCGGCGGTTTCATCTCGTTTCCTTTACAATTGCCTAATAATTAAGCTACTAATAAAATACAACGAGATGAAGCCGCGCGATGCGGTGGCATTTTATTAAGTTTTGGACTTTTTAACCTGTATCATTTTTGGATCTTTCCTTTGTAAGTGTTAGGAACAGGGTCTTTGATGTAGCTGCGTGTATGTGTTAGGAACTACTCTGGTTAGCTAGTTGGTTGCACGTTTTTTATTATATGTTTTGAATTTTTATGTGTAACCTTATTTTGTATGTGATGTTTCTGTTTAATAAAGGTTTGTGCGTTGCTGTTATTTTGTACCTTTTTCTGTTAATATGTGATTAGTATTATTGTTTCTTCAATTTGGTGAGGATAGCATTCCAATCCTGTCAACACATATACTATGCTAATGTAGATGGTGTGATTTTTTTTATGGGGGTTAATTATAGCTAAACCATGGTTTTATAGATACCATCGAGAACGTTACATTTTTTTACGCTTGTTGAGTACAGTCTAGTGGATACAAAATGTGCAGGCGAGTTCCTTGGTGTCACATGCACCAGGTAGGTTATAGAACAGCTACGTTAACATTCTATACAGTACGTACATTTTCCTAACGATTTTACATATACGTTAACAGGCCTGTCGCCATTGGGTTACACTGTGTTTAAAGGCTGCAGCAGAGTGAAAATCAGCCTTGTTGACAGTGTATATCTAGTTGTGCTTAAGTTTCTTGTTCTTGTGTCCAGCCTCTTCCGATTCATCAGGGGGAAACAGTTGTTTGCGTGCAGTTGTTGGAACCCTTTCAGTAATTTCTGCAACCTTTTCAATTGGTTCATCTGTCGTTGGTGGGGGTGCTACAGTTCCGCGAGGGGTGGAGGTTTCGATCGTTTCTGGTACGACAGGTTTTGATGTTGATGTAGATGTTGCTTCTTGTTCTTTAGCAGGGATTGGTGGAAGGAGTGGAGGAACAATGTCTGTTGCATTGTCTAATACAAATCTTGGGTACCCGCGTCTGCTGCCTGTTCCTAGATGCAGTTGGAATACATGGCTTGTGTTAAGCAGGTCACGGATTATTGGTGGCACAACGTATGGGTTTGGTTCGGGAATATAGGTCACTACTTCATCACATGGTGGGAGCAGGGCATCACCAGCAGGGCTAAAGCAGGTAAGAGGTATTTCACCGGTACCATCTCGAATTACCACTTTCAAGCAGTAACTGTATGCATTAAGTTGTATTAGGGATGTTCAGATGCTGTATTTTTTCAATGATGTGAAGAAGTGGTGGTGCGTACCTGTAGTTTGGTGTTGCAGTTGTACCAGCTTGTTGACAATGCCAATGCGGAAGACCATCCTCTATTTTTGTATGACATGTTCGGAAACGGTTGAAGTACCAGCCTTTTTCCTCTTCAATATGCACTATTGCTGCCTCGGTTGTAAATACTTGTTGCTAATAGCAGTTATTAACTATTAGTTTTTTTTTTTTTTTTTTTTTTTTTTTTTTTTTGTAATGTACATAAGTAAGAGGTGAGAATTGTAATACCATATGTGTCTCAGGATTCATAGACATGAGCGTTGCGAGCGATATTGGTCCTCTATGCATTTCTGCAACTTGGCTTCCTGTGTCACCCGGTGGGATTGTTAATGGAATCGTTGGACCCATTAGTTCTGTATATCTGCAATAGACGGGTTGCCAGGCTGTAAGATAGCTGATATTTTGTTATGATATATTCAAAGATATTTTCCAATACTTACAATTCTCGTATCTGGTCTGCTTCCTCAATTTCTGGGTTAAGATAATAACTTGTAGCGGTGTGTCAGATAGTTGTACCCTCCTGTATCCATTCACTTTGTTACTGGATATAAATTACATAATGAGAACCAAATATGGTTATTGAAATGTGTTTATACCTGCAAAACGCTTCGCCCAGCATGAGCTTACTGCAATAACCACTGGCTGTTCTAGTTGTGTGCATAGACCAACTTCAAATCCTCTTGCAGCATCATTCCATAAGGTAAATGCTACAACATTGCCGCTGTTGTAAATATCGGTTATGTTAGTGTCTGAATGGTACAACAACGCTGCTAGTGGAATGGATGTGTAAATTTTTTAGGTACATTGTTAAGGAAACTTACTTGAGATTTTGTATGTCGATATTTCTTCTTGCAATGCGGTTGGTTGTCGCATCTCTAAACTCTTTTATTGCACCAATGTTCCGTATAATACCTATGTAGTCTGATATGAAAGTTTATATCAGTTGTGGTTCATGGTTTTTTTTAAAATTGTGAGATATACCTGTCAAGATAGAATCCCTGTTCTCAGTTCTCGACTAACCGTTATAAGCAGCGAAGTTGAAGTAATGTTCTGGAAATCCTGCTTCTTCAATTGGTGCAACCTGTGTGTATTTTCCAAACAGGAGTGTCATTTTGTTTGGGACAGTCCGCTGCCATTTGTCCGTCTTCTTACATCCATACCCTTGGATGCGATAACATCCACCCACTTGCAGTTTAGGATCTAGGAGACGCATGTCCCATAACTGGACATTCGCTTGGATAGCGTCACCCTGCAATTTTAGTCATGAATTAAAAATGGTCACTCGTATGTGGATATTCCATAGAGTGTTTACTCAGAACGGTGTCGTTTGTAGGTTACCTTTTGTCCAAAAGGATAAAGCATAAGCCTGTTGGGTTGGGGTCCGGGACATTCCTTGAGTACCATTTCCTGTAAACTTTGAGTTCCAGCGGCTTGTTCAGGTCTTGGACTTTAGGTCCATCAAGTCTATGACATCTTCCTCTGTCATAATGGGTTTTCCAGTATCTTTACGTACATGTGTTGTTGTGCTTTCGCCAATCTCTGTTGATCCAGTTGCTCCAACTCCAGCGGTCACTTTGGTTTGTTCATCCATTGTTCTGCAAACGATGAAAAATGCAGGTTTTAGCATTGCAGCGAATCTGTTTATGTTATGCATCAAGGATTTCAAGCACATTTTGACATAAAAGTTTGGATCAAAAAGGTAGCATGATAGTAAACACGGGAAGAGTAGTAATAGTATTTTCTAGGATATGATTAGTTGGTACATGTCTGTCATGGGGCAAATGGTGGCAGTCACATTTTAAAGACATGATTAAGTCAGATGTTAAGAACTGTGATTAATGTTTGATCAATGGCGACATATCATGGGACTCATGGATGATGTTCCTGCAAGACAATAAGAAGAAATATGCATATAGTTAGATGAAATTGGTATAGGTATCACTAAATGTTAAAAAATAACTGTAAATAAAAAAATGTAAATCAAATAAAAATTAAAAGAACCTGTTGACTTTTAATTTTCCCCAAAAATCTTTGTACACTATATTTTTAGTCGTGTTATGCTGCTTCCTAAAGTGTCTGCAATGACCATCTTCAGACCCTGTGGACTTGTTGCTCTTGACAAAGCAACATACAACTGGCCGTGTCCAAATATTGGCTCGGGTAAGTAGATGCCAATTTTTTTTTCAGCGACTGTCCTTGGCTTTTGTTGATTGTCATCGCATAACAAATCTTTATGGGAAACTGTTTACGCTTAAATATAAACGGCATTTTTTCATCTTTCATGGTGAGTACAATACGGGGGATGAATACCTTTTGAGCAATCCTTGTTCCAGTAATTATCTTAGCTTCTATCACGCGTGTTAACAATTGAGTGATAATCATCCTTGTACCGTTGCAAAGCCCACCAGCAAGATTCAAATTCCTTAGTAGGATGATTGGAGTGCCAACTTTAAGTTCTAACAGGTGTGGAGGAAACCCGCTCAGATTGATGGAGTTCAAATATTCTACAGGATATAGTAATTCTGAAGCGCCCCCGTCATTGCCTATTGGGACAGCATGGTCATTACTCGTGTAGTATTTACTCACCTGTGGTAGCGTTTTCAGAATGTCCAAGTTGATCATGTCAGCTGTCTCGTTTTTAGGACATACTATAGCCTTGTCCTGAAACGATTCTGCTGAAGGGGAAGATAACATTTCGTTATCATATATAAAATGTATGAGTTGCCATTTCCCATCTTCTGTTGCTGGATAACAGTATCTGTCAGGGATGTGTATCCATGACGTATTTTCCGGATCAATTTCATCTGGTGTACCTACTTGACCATTGCCAATGTTTAGCAACCATTCTGAAAATGTGTGCATATCCTGCTTTTCTGCTGTATCCATACCTTCTCTTTCAAGACGCATGTTCTGGTCCAAGAAAAATAACTTGAGATGTGGCCATAGATAAGATTCTGAAATGGATGAGGCAATAACTTCATTTCTTGTTGCTCTCTTTTTTATCGGCATTGTTTGTCGAAAGTCTCCACCAAACATAACTGTTTTGCCTCCGAACAACATTTGAGGCGTTTCACAAATATCGCGCAATGTACGGTCAAGAGCCTCAAAACAGCGCCTATCATTCATGGGTGCCTCGTCCCAAATGATCAGTTCCGTTTGTTGCAATAGTTCAGCTAACTGCGTTTTTCTTTTTATGCTACACATGGTTTCATCAGTTAGGTTTAACGGGAGTTTGAACCTTGAATGTGCTGTCCTCCCTGCTGGTAACAATAGGGATGCGATGCCTGATGATGCAACTGCTAAAACGATCTTTGCCTCTGACCTTAAGGCTGTAATAATGGTTTTCCATAGAAACGTTTTGCCTGTTCCACCATGTCCATATACAAACATGAGCTGTTGAATCTTATGGTTGATGGAATATATTATTGTGTCAAATATTTGTCGCTGTTGTTCGTTGAGTCTTGGAACCAAAATGTCTCTTTCCTTAGCTAATTCTTCTATGTTATAACACTTTTCCTCCATTATTAGCTTGTTGGTGAGAATGTTCAGCAAACCTTCCGGCGGTGGATCTATTCCAAAATCTTCTAACGATTTCCCGTAGAAATTGAGGGAGGATTCCAGTTCATAAAGTAGCCCTCCTTTTAGTTCCGGCTCATTCAGATACGCGACTCTTGTCCCATAGAGCTCAGCTAGTGTTCTAGGTATGTCATGTGCCATATGTTCCCAGAAAGAATCAAATAGTGTAACCGGATCCGAAACTTCACAAAAAATAAGTATCTGCACAAAGAGCGACCGCAATTCCGATGCACTTGCTGTTGCGGATGCTTCTTCCATGGCAATAGACCATTCACCATCGTTTTCCAAAAGACCCATTGCCTCTGCGGCAGCCCTGTTTGTGGAGTAAGTGTGATTATTAACTGTCCTAATACCAGGGAACGAAGTGCATCCTTTTTGATGACAAAGTAATAGTCGTTGGAAGAAAAGGTCTCCTGCAGCTGGATGTACATACGTCAGTCTTCCGATAGACGGCTTATTTGTATTCTGTCTAGGATACCATTCTTTATCTTTCAATGACCATACAAATTCAGATGGAAAATTTACGTACGTAAGATGTCTGCCAATAGTAGAGCCACGATTAAAACTCAACCACTGTGTGAGTGTTGTCTTATGTGTTCCTGGATTGTCGATGACCGATTGCAATGATTGACTACCTCTGAAGGTGACCCGCTGCATATTCTCCAAATGCACAGCAAGGATTTGAACAACCGGTTCTCTAGAATGGATATTGAAATTAAGAATACGCCAGCATGCTTCATGAGGGCCTATGTATCTTGCGTCAACAAAGTTTTTGATTTCGTCAACCGCTATAGGACAACCGTTGGTTGCAGGTGCTGATGTTGATGCCTGTGAGCCAGCGGCAGCAAATGGAGATGTTCTCCTCGTTATCCGAGCAACGATCCTGTCTGTCCCTTTGGATATGTACTTGAATAAGTACTTTATAACCATAGTCCAACCACAACACTCGACATTTATGTGGGCATAAAACCTCATCGACAATGATCTGTTATAGGGAACAACATAACCATTGTCTAGGTGCATATTGTTTCTTGTAGACCGTATGGTTTTGTCTCGTCTCCGATAGTGAACGTATCCTGACTTGTCGATATAAGTGCTGGTGCAGTAATCTTTTGGGAACCTTTTCTTACATACTGAACGGTCACGCATACATGGAGCGTTTGGTGCTGCCGCTCCGCACGGGCCATGCATCATAAATTCCGATATGACTCTGAAACCCTCAGGATCTTCGTCCTCATCAGGTAACTCTGCTGAGACGTATTTATCAACATCTTCCGGAGACTTTATTTTGAAGCAAAGTCATTCCAAAAAGCATATGACAATGGGGCAGTCCACGTTTCGAATTCCACCGTGTACAAAACTGCATGGACGGCATATATTATTAAATTATGTGACAGAACGTATGCATAAAAACACCACAAATGTCAAAAAAAGAATCTGAGATGCAGGTCAAATAGGTGACTGTGGTGTGGAAAGAGTCAACAGAAAGGCATATGAAAATGGAAAACAACGTAAGTAACGTGTTACAACTGACCTGCACATATACTTCCGAAAGGCCTCTGCTCACGGACATACTTTATTAACAGGTGTATCTTATGTTCAAACACCCTATCAACGACATCCGCCTGTCTGCAGTTGTCAGTGTTGGAAATTGGGCCATAAATTGTTGTATCTCTGGCCAATGAACATTACACGAAACGTCACAAAAATGTAGGGTTCCCATGTATGCGACAAATTGAAAGGGCATCCAAATAGTGGTTGTACATGTATCTTGGACCTCCGTGAATGATGCTGGTAAAATGATTCTGCTTCCAACATCGGAGCCATCGTTGTCCTCCCTTGACATTGCGTCGTAAACCCCCCTGAGAAAGTCGCCTCTAATGTCAGATTGTTTTTTCCTAATAAAATCCATCCGGCTTTGTTCTATGGCGCAATACGCGGTGACAACATACTGCTGGAATAGCCTCCCCCCCTCATTAGCAGACCATATTTATTCACCCGGTCATGCAACATGTACGCGTAGTATGCATTCATCGTCACCCTTTTGTCGCTGTATGTATCGTCACCCGCACAGTCAATCAGCTTCTGATCCTTATCATAGCCCTGCTCACCGTATACAAACAACAAAGGGAGTTGTAGTGACATGTAACAGGGATGCAGCTTTTTTATCCTTTCCGATTCACCTGAATGCTGTTGAATGACAACATCAAATTCTGCAGCAGAATTTGGTCCACTTTCGTATACAATTGCTCCAATTTGATCTGCTGTTGGTAATTCATGGCGTGCTGAACCGACAGCCGAAAATAGCCTGACTTTAAATTCTGGAACGTCATGGTCGTTTAGTTTGTCCCTCGCAGTTCTAAACAATTGCACCAGCGCGTTGTTATGATCAAGGAAATGGATAAGGCCAGCGACTATATCTGGCCTAAGTGTTGTTCTTGTAGCTTCGTTAAAATGAGACAGACGGTTTTCCACCTCGTTGTCAGTGTCGTAGATATACAATTGCAAAAACCTTGGCGTTTCACCAGGTTCAGGACAAAGTTTACCAATGCGATGGTATATGCTGCCCGAAACTTTGAACACATAAGGACCCCTCCCTACATTGACTGTTTCATCTATGCTTGCACCTAGGGATGTCATCGCGAACATTTGGTTATACGCCTGATGTTGTCAATGAAATGTTGGTCGGTGAACAGTTGTTGAACATAAGGCGGATAATCTGCTGGTACGAATATTGAACTCTCCTACCCATACAACAATGATGGTAAAGAGGACCTGTCCGCCTAGTCGACGCAGTCAACCTTTCTTCGCACCAAAACCTTGCGTGACAATGGGAACATACACATGCACATGGTCCAAAAGGTATGTATTCTTCTGGAGGACCTGTGAAATCACGGAAGGATAGATTACATCAACAATAGGTCACATAATAATAAAGACAAACAAATTGGATAGCAACTATGGTACGTTACGCTCAAATACAGCTAGCAACCAACGTGTACAAACCTGTACGACGATTGTGTGAACCACCTGTTTGACGTGGTCTGCCTAAACCGGGTCGTTATCATTCCTATTTGGTCTAATCCGTCTCCTTGTCCTAACGGAAGCCGTATTAGTCACAGCTATATCTGGACATTATATGCAGCAAGAATCAACAAAATTGAACAACTATTATGACCAAATACGAACCGTGTCAGTTGGCAATGAACAAAACGACAATGTGTGAAAAAGATAAGTGATTACCTTGTGTTTCCTGTAAGGTTGGTTCGTCTGGTGGCCGACCAAAATCTGAACATGTTCCATATCGGAGCCCACCACATGTAGCCGGTGTACCAACAACATCAGGATCACCATTCCCGTCAGAAGAAAGTCCGTCTCTCCTCGTAATTGGGGCACTGTCAGCAGGAAGATATCCTGGAACACAAAGCTTATAATAGGTGAGATTGGCTGTTGCAAGTATCAATTACATTGCATAATAATTGGCAGATCAGTAACCAAAGGCACGTGACATGAACAAAAACAATTTTTACCTGCCGTCTCGTGTAAAGGTGTTGTATGCGGCAAATGAACTATAGTTGAGGCGCGTCACATTGAGGAAAGGGCCTGTCAATAGGCCCAGCAAAATTAGAATCACCATTCTCCGTGTTGACATTACGTCTTTTCCTTGTCCTCACAGGCCTGCCATCAGTGTCCGACACGGCTGTAAGCTGATGGGGCGGAATATCTGAAAATGTTTAATAACCGCATGAGCCATAAGATAAAACCATTCCTGAATTGTTAACAAAAGAATGATATTATGGTATATCCATTTCCCGTGCCACTCGCGATGACAGATGGAACAAAAGTTTAACCATGTGTACAGTTACGAAGGTTAGAAACCAAAAATTGATTGCAAGTGTGAACATGGCACCTGAATTTAATCGTGAAAAAGCTCTTTTGACACTATTCCGTGCATCTGTTGGATAACCTGTGGATCATTGAACCCCACAGATAGAATGTCAACTGAAAAGAATAAGTTAAGGAAGCAAATGTAAATGCCGTGAAGGAAAAAACAGTTACCCGACGATGAATTTCCCGTAACATGTACGACAGAGGGCCCTATGTTCAGTGAAATGAAAAAATGTTAATTATTGACAATCAGGGGCGGAGCCACCTTGTAAGTAGTTGGGGGAAAGGCCCCCAATAAAGCCTCACCGGATTGGCTAAATTGATAAGGAAAATAGTTAAATTAGTTGCAAAAATTGGTGGTGCCCTCAACCCAGAAACTAAAGTGGCCTCTACAAGAAGAAAATATCATCAATTTGATTTTCAAAGTTTTTTTTCTGGAAATTGTGGAGTTACAGAGAAGATTGTTGAGGAGGTTGGAAAATGGAGAAGAGATGATGAAGACCAAAAAGAATATTGGGAACTGGGGTATGACTAATTAAATATATTATAAGTATTCACACTTTATTTTAATTTGTTATTTTAGCTGTCAATTATATAGGGAATATGTACGTGCTATTTTTTTTAATAGGTATTGGGAAGTGTCACTAGTTTGTCAATTAGCTTCATGAGTATAAATAGGCGGTGTTGTTTTAATTCAACACTAAGTTTCAATTCATTTTTCAAAAATAATTTATGCTGAAGGTTCAAAAAAGAATAAAATACATTCATATTGCACAACTTTTATAGCTTGACTTATGTTTATATTTAGGTACATTAATATATTTAGTAAGTGATAATAGAGCAACTCAAGTTTTGCATTTTCAGTTACGTCTCATTTATAGGCTTCACTTTTTTAGTTGATGTGAGTTACGAACATAAACCGACAGAAAAAGGAAATAACAATCAGTAAACCATTATGACAACAACCATAGCAACGTACCTGCATGTAGAAACACCGGCATTTGAGGTACAGAAAAATAAGCAGCCTCACAACTTTGTATAGTATCTGTTAAACGATAGTCCGTTCCTGATTGATGGCATGTGACATCCATTGGAGACAGTTGCCGATGTATAACAGAACCTGTTCCAAAATCCCACACAATCTGTCTTATACCAGCAGCGGACATGTCTGCATATGGGTGGAGCACACCCGCATCGTCCAGAAAATCTGAAACGGCAGACAAACACATGAGCAAGAAACATATGCAAACATAGATGAACATGGAAAAACAATTTAGGACGATTAACCTGGTGCATGTACATCGACAAATCCATGGTCAGTACATGTCTTTTTGCTGACATGCATAGGGTCGTGACCATCATCCGAACAATGTCGTTTCGGTAGACCTACGGCACACAAACACATGAGCAGGAAACATATGCAAACATAGATGAACATGGAAAAAACAATTTAGGACGATTAACCTTGTGCATGTACATCGACAAATCCATGGTCAGTACATGTCTTTTTGCTGACATGCATAGGGTCGTGACCATCATCCGAACAACGTCGTTTCTGTAGACCGCGATAGTGTTGACATTCAAGAGCCACAGACGACACACCAACATCATCAATGAGTTCCATAACCTCTCACCCATGTCACCAGACTTATCATCACCCAAACCCCGGGCAGGAACAGTTTTTTGTGGATCTCATTACAGTATACGATGTGGGCCAAAACGATTGACAAAACTAAGAGGCACACAATATAGGGAGCATAAACTTGGGATAACACTTTTAGGATTACATCAAACATAGGCATACCACAAAGTTAGTAACCATATTTGATGAATAAACTATAACGAACAACAAAATTCCACATGCAGAACCAAAAAGCAACATGCAAAACCCCAAACCTCAAATCACAAACAAAGCGTTTGCACATAAAAACAAACAAACAACAAACATGAAAAAAAAAGCGATAAACATGCAAGGAAAGATGAAACCCTAAGAGATCTGGAACACCGACCTGTGTTTAGGTTGGTAGAAAGACTTGGCTACTTCTGGAAGCAACACAAAGAATACGTACAGTTTATACCGAGCAAGTTGTGTATCCTTGTTGGGCTTGACCGGACTTAATACCGCAAAGAAGATGGGCCAGAAAGAAAGAACCCGGCCCAGCATAATATTTTATCAAAGATGGCACGCTAGTTGGGAGGCACGGAACCATAAGTTCCTCGCCAAATGATTTTCTTATATAATGGGCTTGTTCAAAAAAAATAATATAAAAAACAATGGGCCAAAAAGTCCACAAAACTAACCACACAACGCTCCACCCTAAATCCAACGGTCCAGATAAACCACACCCCCATCCACACACATCTCAAGACAAAACAGTAACAACCCGAAACCGTCTCATCAAACCGACCCAACGAACCTGACTCAGTCAGTTAGAATCGGATATTCCAATCGCATATGCACCGTCAGATGATATTCCATCTCATCTTCAATCTATGATCATCCACTATTCCTGATAATATAAATTAATCATACCAAATCAATCATCAAAATCACCATCTTATCTTATCTTGTACTCTTTCACCTAACTTTACGATCAGTCATGCCGGAAGAACTCTCACCGGAGGAAATTAAAGCTATTCATAAACTCAATATCTTTAAAATTAAAGGTAGAGATAAACAAGGTCGCAAAATCTTGCGTATCATCGGTAAACACTTTCCAGGTATTATTTTTTTTTCGTTTTTTATATTTTTATTTTTGTTACATTACTTGATTTTAGATTCGTAATTTTAACAACTATTTGTTAACTTTGAATTAATCGCCGTTAATTATTTGTTAATTTTAATCAGATTTATAAATTTTGAAATCGAATAATTCGTAATTAATTGTTTGTTAATTATTTTGAATAAATCGTAGTTAAATTTCTGATAATTTATTTATTAATTAAAATTAGATTCATAATTCTGCATAAATCATTGTTAATTTCTGAATTAATTATTAATCAATTTTAATCAGCTTCATAATTTATATATATCTATGAAAATGACAAAATAAATGTTTTTAAAATATATTACTGATTATTAATTTATTTACTAATTTTAATCAGCTTCATAATTTTGTATATAATTTTGTTTAATTTATTTCTGATTAGCATTTTTTTGATTTTGTGTTTTACAGCGAAAAGTTTGACCGTTGACGTATTGAACCAGTACCTAAACGTGAAAGTATTCCCCAAACTCAACCGGCCATTTGCGATAGTTTACATCCACACAGACGTTCAAAAATCCGATAATTTCCCCGGAATATCCGCTCTCCGATCAGTTTACGATGCGATTCCGTTGAATGTTAAACAGCATCTAGAAGCTGTTTATTTCGTTCATCCAGATCTACAGTCCAGGCTCTTTTTAGCTACTTTTGGCCGCTTTATCTTCTCCGGAGGGTACGTTTTCGCTTTTTCCGACCACGTTTGTTATCATCTGTGCCGAAATTGCTTATTCTAGTTCAATCGTGCTAAAGTAGCTTGTACGCTGTGTTTTTATAAGCTTGTTTTAGTAGTGTTTGAATTAGCTTGTTTTAGTAGTCTATGGGCTTATTTTAAGTCGAAAAAGCTCATAAATTGGTTTTTTCGGCTTAAGGCTAATAAGTAATGACTTGTGTTTGTGGCTTATTTAAGTTCATTAGCTCGTAAGCTGAAAATAAGTAGGCATATGAGATTTTACAAATTCAAATAAGCCGATACACATAAAGTTTGCGTTTTAGCGTTTTGGCTTCAGCATTTGTTTGGTAGGTGAGCCACTTTTAAAAACTGCTACATTGTGCATAGAAAGCTGTTACATAATATGGTGTTAGCAGATTTGGCCTTGCACGTATGGTTTGTTACTGGCTTATTGCATTAGTTAGTTGTATTGTCAAGTGAGTGATGCATGGTTAACAATCAGGTTTTGTTCTAATGTGAGAGGTTTTGATTGTGTATGTGCGGGTGTATGTTGCAGGTTGTATTCGAAGCTGAAGTATGTGAGCAGGTTAGGGTATTTGTGGGAGCATGTGAGGAGGAACGCGATCCAGATCCCAGAATTTGTGTTTGATCATGATGAGGATCTTGAGTATCGCCCAATGATGGATTACGGTTTAGAAAGTGATCATGCTAGAGTTTATGGTGCGCCCGAGGTTGATTCCTCTGTGGCGATGTATTCCATGAGGTGTATCTCGTAGTAGTCAGTTGTGAAGATATCATGTCGCGAGTTATCCTTTTTATGTTGGCTTGTTGCGCTTGCTAGTATTTTTTTGTTTGTATATTATTGATAACGGAAATTAAATAGAGTGATATATGAATATCTACTTGTTATTGTTATCGCGACGATTCATTTTTGGGTTTCTATAGTTATCGTAGAGACATGGTAAAAGCTTGATTAAGTTTGGCAGTCGTTCTAACAAGATAATATAAACATGTCAAACATGTATTCCAAAAGGTTGTCTACAAGGCAAAACTTGCCTTCAAATTGTATTTCAAGATTCTGTTAAAAAAAAATTGTATTTCAAGATAGTTTATATTAGGCTGATTTATTTGTCGTTTTTTTAGCTGTATGTATTATGTAGCATCGTTTCAATTGAATTATTTAAGAGCTAATTTTAAAACATTGATTATTTTGTGTAATCGATACTTGATTTAATTCTAAAAATATTTTATTCGATATCTAAAAATACGTCAATCGATACACATAATAATCACATTTAGACAATTATCCCTTTAGATTAAAAGAGTAAAGATAAATGATATAAAAATTTGTCTTTTGATCGATGTAAATATAATGAACGTTGAAGCTTGCAAATTGGCACAGATGACCCAACATGTTACTTATGCAAACTATTTTTTCCTAACCAAACTCGTCTAACATACACCGACTTATCTATTTTTTTCACCCCAACCCTTTGACGGGTCAAATACTATGCATCTCTGGATAACGTACTTAAAATAATCAAAGGCATCCCTTTTGTATTAAACAAAGTGTTAGGCGTGTTTTAGACAAAAAAAAAAATAATAATAATCAAAGGTCATCATCTTAAAAAATATAAAAGCGCTGGCGGACTATATTTTAAACAAAAATAGCAAGAGTTACTTGGCCTAGCCGAGACTCCGAATATACCATTAATCTACAAGAATGTTATTGATCCACAAATCTTTTGCTAAGTGAAAATTACACAAATAGTCATATATTATAGAAAATTTACACCATATATTTTTAAAAGGCGTGTTGAACGAGACCGTCTTCACGCATGATCCGGCTATGACATAAATGGAGCGGAATGAGCATGCTTTACCCTAAAATTGTCGGCGCTACGCTTATAACACAAAATAGTCCAATAAAACGAGTTCGCTAGCTCAAGAGTTTTTGGATCGAGTTGGTTCTAGTTGTTTTGGATCCTTGGTAAGGATTGAGGTCGTGGTTCGTGGTGAAAGTGACTATCAATCGGCGATGTTATAGGTTGTTTGTCTTTGGGTGTGTCTTTGAAGTTGTGGTCAAATTTGTAGATTTGTGTCAATGGTTGTTTTCTGACGTATCCACGAAGGAGTTGTAGTTCAGGACATGTTATAAGGTCATTTTCTTGTTGATTTTGGTTTTTGGTTCTCTATAAGGGCCGCATTATCAACGATTATGTGTTAGGGTTTAGGTTGACAAGGGTCATGGATTTTCGGCTTGTGGCGGCTTACAATCATAGGTATTTTCTTTCACTACTCGGTATCATTATGTAGTCGAAATTGTTGGGTTTGATGTTTCAATAGGCTTCTTACTAATTTTCAGGTTATGGTCACCTTCCAAATGTTTACATGCTTTATTTTATCGTGTGATTGCCTTTAAGCGGTCAGGTGTTGTATGGTTTTGGATGGTCAGCGTTACTTTTCATAGGTGAATCTTTTGTGAGACTTATATATCTGTAGAATTTCTGTTGAATGATTCAAAAAGTATGATGAAGGGTCATTGGTGTAGGATATGAGGGTCATTGGCGTAGGATATACGGTCATGTTGATTGTAATCGTCATATAGAGTTATTGTCATTTAAAATCATGTTAGTAGGGTCATGTTTATTGTCAATATTTGCTTATAGTCACTATAGTTATTAGTTTTTTGTTGTGTCTGTCTTGATAAAAAGAACGAGCTTTTAAACCAAATACTTAGATATAAGCACAAATCTACCAACCGTAGCACCCTTCCTTCTCCTCCACCCCCACACACACTGCGCGTTGCCTTTAAAACACCACCACGACCACGCATGGTTGTGTGCGTATTTTCTTTTATTATTATTTTTGTGTTGAGTTGGTGGTGCTGACCACCCACTCATGAGACACAAACATATGCACGCATATCACAACCAAATCCAAACTATACTCTAAGTCTCACTTTCAAAATTCAGTTGGTCGAAAGTTTAAACCTAACCCCACCATCTACTTTTAGCTTTTCAAAATTTGATATTTTCCCATACATTTCCGTAATCTTTATACATTTATACTCTCTTATCAAAAAACCTACAAAACAATAAATTAACGAAAAATAATTGTGTCCGCCACTTTGCACAAATACAACGCTAGTATTAATTTATGTGGATATTCGCTAATCCGTTTGGTTTTGAATGAAAATTGATATCTTACTACTAGGGGTGAAATGGTAAATTTACTAGTAAAAGTTTCAAGATCGGATAGGTAAAAATTTCGAATGGCAAATGCAAGTTGTGGCTCCTTTATTAAATCCAGCTCGAGCCAGAAAGCTTTACATACAAATTTCGTTTGAAATTTCATGAAATTTATCTGACATTCGATATTTTAAGTATAGACATATATCTGTAGAAACGAGATTATATAATGTTTCAATAAAGATATATTACGAAATGAATTTCGTAACTATATAATATACCACGAAATTTCAATTTAAAATTTAAAACTCGAAACGAGACGAGCTCGAGCTCTTCAAAACTTAAATGAGCGGAGCTCGTTTCCGCCCCTCGTTACTACTAGTCTTGTAATAATTTATCAAAAAAATGAATGGTCGTATATGGTTGCAAACAAAACTGAGTATCACTATTCGTTAAAAACCATGGTGTTCTTGTCTTGGACTCAACCTACCCCCAAACAACAAAAAGATTGCATCAACAAGTAAATTCTTCACTTTAATCTCAATTTTCAAAATTTGTGCTAGTACCCAATTTCTTATATGTATGATGTATCAGGTCAGGTAGCTTTAACTATGACATTAAGTACAGAGGAGCTACTGCTAAGCCAATGTCTAAGCTTAAAGAAGATAAAGAGCTTAGACAAGATGGATTCTTGATTAATCATTCAAGAATCTTGGTGGGGTCTGGCTCTGATGCTTTTCAGAAAGGCAAAACTGCTTTACAAACTTGGAGGTTTGTTTATGTATATGTGTTTCGATATCGTCGTATTCGTGCTAGTTTAGTAGTTAAACTTAGTTAAAGTGTTGATTTTTTATTGAATTTATGTTGAAAGATATATCAAAGGACTAATCCACGGAGTTTGAATCCACCGCCACATAGACTTAAACCGGGTAAAGACATCCCTTTTCGGGAGGTTGGCGTGACCACTCCAGGGTTGTTTACACCACATTGGTGTGTATGTAGTTAGTGAAAATGACTAAAATGCAAAGTTGTATAACTCGCTAGGGCGGTACTTGAGTGATCAGCTACCTTGTAGCGTGTAATCGGCCAGGGAGTGCTCGGATTGGAATTTTGATATATAAATTTCGAAATTATACGTATGACTTGTTCATTGGACCATAGAATTGTTCATAGGATCTTATGAATATGTTTAGAAATATGTTCAAAATTTCAAATACTTTAAACCTAGTTCTGACCTAATTCTTTTGCCGATTCGGCTCAATTTGCCTCGGTCACTGACCTTGTAGCGAGTAATTGTGATTACCCTTACGACACTGCTAGGATGGAACATGTTTTTAATGTTTAGTTTATAAGTCAACATCGATCACCGAGTATAGTATGTTGCTATATGACGTTGTCCCTTATATTTAAGTTTTCTTTAGATTTGAAGGTAATGAAAGAAAATGTGATTGTTTTTTGTATAAGTACAAACTGTTGAGGGTTCTTGTCTTGGATTTCTGGTAGGCATTTCGGGTTGAGTTGGGCATTTGTTGATCCAAAGACACCGATTGAAAAGGGGGTGAAGTTTTGTGCATGTGTGAAGGAGTTTGTTCCATGGCTTAGGATGCCTTTGGAGGTTGTTTATGTTAACGACACTAGAACCCCTAAAACGGATGTTGCTTCTTTTGGTTTTGGTGGAGGCACTCTCAAAGGACACTTACTGGTTCGTGCTTCATCTAGGAAATCTATTGAAATTTAGCGTTCTAATTTTTTAATCAAAATTTTTTGCATTGAAATTTTGCTGAAAGCAGGCAGGAGAAGAGCGGTTTTCAATCGAGATGGATGGAAACAAACAAGTTTGGTTTGAGATACTTTCGTTCTCAAAACCAGCACACCCTTTATCTGTTATTGGGTATCCATATGTATTTCTTAGACAAAAGTATTTTGCTCATCAATCTAGTGACGCAGTTAGAAAATTTGTGTCCGTTAAGTAAACCTCATAACTTCCATTTATATAAGCAATTTCATAGATACAATATATGAAATAAGTGACATCCAAGATCTGTTTGAGTTTATTTGAGAATCGTAATTTGAGTACAAAATGTGCACATGACACACTTCATGAAAACTTTAAGCCTTTCTCAAACAGCCAAAATTTATGGGAGTCACAAGATTTGGATCTTCGCTAGAAACCAACTCACGAGCTGCAAGTATGGCGGCTTTTTGAGTTGGATGAAATACATCCCAGAATAAGTAATCATCCCGATTTTTGCAAAGGTGCACTCCTTCCGTGCAGTTATTGATTCCTTTGTGTGTCTTATCGACACAACATGCTGATTTGTCATCTTTGAACACTGAAAATGGGTCACTATGTAAAGCATTCATTCTGATAGACGATAGGTTTGATCATAAATTCATGTAATAGGTGGCAATATGGGCTGGTTGGGTAACGGGTCAAAATGAGTGTAATTTGGTTGACATGGTACACTAATCATCCAATTATATTATTTCATTTTTACTTTTACAAATACTTAGCGTGTCAAATCCATCTATAAAATCATATTTTTTGACAATCTAATATTTTGAATAAAATGATTTAGGGGTTTCATGTATACAATTCTTATTCGCTTTTCAGTTGACACATTTAACCGATTTCATTTTAGCCAACCCTTTTTAACCCGTTAGAGATAAAACATAACCCATATCATTTAAATAGATAATCGGGCCAAACTTTCCCCTTTTGTAGTAAAAAGAAAACTTTTAGTTACCAATATGTTTGCTAATGATATTCATAGTCATATTGTATATGTTCCCAAATGAGTACTTGAATCCTTCCAGTGTGGAGCTCATATTTTGAAAAGGCATTCAAATGAGGCATAGGATGCTACAGCCAAGTTGTTTGCATCCTCACCACAACCACCAGTCGGAGAGTATGAACAGGCCATTGGACAACAACCTATTGCTGGAATACCTAATATTCCAAACTTTCTTGCTCCCAGGTTATATAAGTTCTGTCAATTCAAATGCCAACACTACAATGTATCACTTTTCTCAGTTTTTAAAAGCATTAAGGTAGTAAATATGATATCGAAAATAGTTTATTAGAATTTTATAATTTTTAACATGACAATTTAGAGGTAAGTAGGCAAACCTTTAGATGGATGGCATAGGTGGCTGTAAGGTTGGCGATGAGAACCTCAGGTGGCACGGAAGGACTGAATATGTATTCCATGATGTCATTGCTTCCGACACTGATGATATACATGGAACCCTCAAGCAGAAGACCAGCTTCAGACCCACCTAATGATGCTGTTATGTTTCCTTGAACAGTTGCAAATTGTTGTATCTGCTCTTCCATGGATATTACTTGCCCCTGTATGTTAATTGTTTTAACATCTATAATTCTATACATATGTTACTGATTTTAAATAAGACTCAGAATAACAACAAATTAAGTTTTTATAAAGTGATGTATGAGGTTTTATGCAGTTAATGTACGTCTTGGGCAACTGTACTTTTCTGGGCAACTTTTGAGTTTTGACTCGTTCAACTTACATAGAGAGTTTTCCCAGTTTCTTTATAAAGGCCAGCACCTCCTGATGCAAAGTTAACTCCGTTAAGTATATCTCCCGTAAAGTTCGAACTGTCATCAACCAGTGCAAGAAATGGCAATGGACTGAGATCATAGCCACCCAAGAGTTGGACTGCACGTGCAAGCAAATAACTATCTTGAACATCCCTACATCGATTAAGATTTAAAAAACAAACAGACTGCTAACATACCTATACCGTCTGCGGTGTTGAGACCATTGCTAAACCTGCCTGTTGCAACGCCCCTGGATAATCTATCCCATAGTATGGGTGATCGGCCCTTGCACTGCAGGTTTTGATGTGGTTGTTTGTGCCAACATCCACTGTTGAATCACCAAATATGAATACAGGCCCTGTTGTTTGACTCCAACCCCTTTTGGTGATTGTTAACACACCAATAATGGCTATGTATATCACAATCAACACGGGTTTTGAGTTATCAATGTCATGGCCATATCGATTTGGTAAGTTTGCAAGATAATAGAGAAGTTACTTGTAGATATTGAAGCCTTTTGGATCTAGAAAGTACAAGGGAAAAGGTTAAGATTTTACTTGGCAATTACTATGAACGTCCTTGTTTATGGCCAGATTAACTATGAAGATTCTAATTTCTCATTTGTTTGTGATGTTGATCGGGTATGTCTAAGTTCAGACTTGGTTTTAGACAATATGAGACGTTTAAATCGAGCTAGGTCCATGCTTCCTATAAGTTTCTTTATCAAGTCATTACCTGAAGAACACTTCATTGTGTAGCTACGTTTGCTATGTATATTTTTGGATTGAAATATTTCTTAATTTTCAAACAGTAAAGGACACTAGAACCCTAAAATAGATGCCAGTGTGCCATGTCTTTTGCTTTAGGTGGAGGCACTTTCAATGGATACACACTGCTTCGTTAGTTTTAAACATAGGAACAAGTGTATCTGGTAATTTTATTTGTGCAGATCTCCAAATAATCTAGCAAAAATAATTATTGTTCTCATTTGTAATCGACTTTCTCAGTGAAATGTCATTGAAAGCAGGCTGAAGAAGAGACTTTTAATAGAGTTGGATTAAAAAAAAAAAAAAAAAAAAAAAAAAAGCTTGATATGAAATACTTTCGCTTTCAAAACCAGCATACTGTCTTTCTTTTCCGGTATCCGATGTACTTCTTAGGCAAAAGTATTTTGCTCACCAAAAGTATTTTGTCAAAGAACAAAGGTGGATTGGCTTAAAGATGGGGACAGAACAGAAACTCTGGTTATTTCCATAAGTCAATAAAGGGATGATAAATAGGAATATAGTAGAATCTATTTGTGATGAGGATGGTGTAAGATATGAAGGAATCAAGTTGCTGATGAGTTTGTAAAACATTTTAGAATTTCTTGGAGAATAATGATATTGTGGAGCAAATGAAGGATGAATGCAATCTCTTTCAGCCAAAACTATCAAATCAGGAATCTCTGATGAATGGATGGAAAAGTACATAATCCTCTCCTACTCTAAGAGACAATAGTATGGGCAACTAAAAAAGGGATGGAAGTGGAATTTATTGTTAATAATGTTTGGAAAGACATTAGAATTGATCTTCCAGAAGTAATATGGAGGAAAATTGTTTGGTTTTCTCAGTGTATCCCAAGGCTAGCTTTGTTCTGTGGATGGCAGTTAGATGAAGGCTGACAACACAGGACAAAATTGCTAAATGGCACCCAAATAAGATAATGCAATGTGCATTCTGCAAGAAAGAATTGGATTCTCATTGCCATCTTTTCTTCGAATGTACTTACTCCAGGAGTGTTTGGGAAAAGGGTCAGCAACAGGCAAACATGAATATTCTTGTCAACAATTGGGAAGATATCATTCAGAAGATGAGTAAATGCAAAACAGCAACAATATATGGAGTATTGTTAGGAGAGTATAAGAGTTTAGTTGATGTTCAAGTGTAGCTGCCAAATGGAATGTGAAATTTGTGGCAGTGACTGATATTAAGAAGCATTAAAGGAAGAGGTAAAATGAGAGGGCCAACTATGGATTGTGTTAGAACTTTGGAATATTGGTATATCAATTGGTTGAGGATAGTGAGTCATGGAAGATGGGACTACTTACCTCAACAATTGAATATGCTTACTTTGATTGGAACAAGTGTCGTAAGACATTAAAGGTGTTTAGCCATTTGGTTAAGGACACAGGTCTAGAACTGGTAATGAAGCCTTTCTATGCATTTTACCTATTAACTAGAGTAGTGAGTTCTGGATGGGACTGCGTCTTCTTTGTTAACTGGTTTCTTGACATAGTTAAAGGCAATGTAGTTACTGTGTTGCTAGTTTTTCCTTTTCTTGGGGTGTAAGGAAGCTGAGTATTCAGTGGGTCTCAGTGTTCCTTATATGTGATCAACATAGTACAACTCTCATCTGATTGATGAGTGTCATGCAACATAATTTGACTTGCAGAGTTGAAAGTAACAAACTATGTGATCACAAAATGGCCAATACAGGTTGGACTATGGATAATGGTCAGATTGTTTGGAAGATGCAATTAGTAATGAACTAATGGTGCCAGCCTGTGTGGTTTTGTTCTTTTATAAGTTTGTGAGGAAGGAACCCGCATACTTGGTAAATTTACAAAGCTATATTGTTGCTGGAAATGTAGTTACAGGTTGGGCAGCTTCATTCATGTCTTGGTGGAAAGGTTTATCAGTATTGATTAATCCTTTCACACACACACACACAAAAAAAAAAAAAAAAAAAAACCAATTGAGTTTGTGCAGTAAGTAAACCCCATAACTTTCATTTTATTGTTTATTCCATTTATGGATAAACGAAATGAGAATGGTTACATCCAAGATCTGGTTGAGTTTATTCAGGAATTATAATTTGAGTACAAAATGTGCACATGACTTGGTGAAACTTTTAAGCGTATCTCAATCTGTTAAAATTTACGGAGTCACGAAATTTTGATCTTGGCTAAAACCAATACTTGAGCTGCGAGTATGGAGGCTTTTGAGACGGATGAAATCCATCCCAAAACAAGTAATCATCCCGATTTGGACAGAGGTCCTCTCCTTCATTGCAGTCGCTTAATCCTAATGGTCCCACAGTGCCACAACATGCTGATGTCACATTTTTGAACCCTGAAAACATGTCAATCTAATGTAAAACATAAACACTTAGGCTGATCATGATGCATGCCTAGAGGTGGCAAAATGGGCAGGTTGGGTAACATGTCAAAATAATTACAGTAATTTGGTACTGAACCATATGAAGTATGATTGGGTTGACCTGAAACACTTATTATCTATCACTTCAAGGGTTCGTGATGACAAAACCACTAAAAGTTCCTTGTTTTGGCGGCTTAGCCCCAAAACTTTATGTCGCAGTATTTCGTAACCATGACTTTTTTCAATGTTTGATTTAACCAACCAACTTATAAAATTTAATTGGTAAAACCCATCAACTATGTTCCTTGTCATGTTGTAATCCTAAACTTTTTTCACTCACTTATAGTAAAACATTACCCAAAAAAAAGTGAAGATTGTAAACCAGGCGAAAAAAAGTCAGCAGTGAAAGCGTAAAAAGGTTAAAAAAAATAGTTTTTACCATTATAAACCAACTGGTCATTTCTGAATTCTGATTACACAAATCATATTATTTTGGCAATCTAATTTTTCGAATAAAATGATCTAGGGTGTTTCATGTATTTAATTATAAGTGGCAAAATGTGTGGGTTGGGTTGTGTCGGGTCACGCGTCCAGATGGGTTATCTAGGACTACGTGTCTAAAGGAGTTTGGGTCAAATGGGTCTCAAGTTGGGTTGACCCGTCAAATGTTCACTTTTTTTTACCCGTTAGACCCGACCTAGACCCGTTTTGTTAATTGATATACAATTGGAAGTTATATCAAATACTACTCATTTAGACCCATTTAAAATATAACACCAACTTGACTCATAAATAACTAATGGGTCTAAAATTGTTACCTCTATATTAGACATAGACTTTGAAATTTGAATGATTTTCTACTAGTTCAACCCATCTGACTGTTTTTATACCCGTTACTTAGAAGCATAAACCGAATCAAACCCTTCATAAGTAAAAGGGCGGGAAAGTGCCACCCATAAAGTAAGTGTTGCAGGAGAAAGAAAACTTTTGGTTACCCCTTGGGTTGTTAATGATATTCATAGTCATATTGTATGAATTCCCAAGTGAGTACTTGAATCCTTCAAGTGTGGAGCTTAAGTTTTGCAAATGGAATTCAAACGAAGTGTAGAAAGCGCTAGCCAACTTGTTTGTATCGTCATCACAACCACCGCCTGAAGCTAAACGCAAACGGACAACAACCAAGTGGTGGAATACTTAGTATTCCAAACTTTCTTGCCCCAAGATCATATAAGTTCTGCCAATTGATAAACAGACAATCATTATAACCCAAGGCAATTGTTTTGTATGTGGGTCAAGATGGACCGGACGGTAGGCTTGACCTGAAATACTTTTTGCCTTCAAATATATTTTATAGATAATAAGAGTTGTAATTTGATAACAAATTATCAGGGTAATAATCTAATTTGTTTTAAAATTGAACTATTTAAAAAGTAAAGGTGAACCTTTAAATGTACGGCAAGGGCGTCTGTAAGGCTGGCGATGAAAAGCTCGGGAGTTGTAGACTTATTAAATATGTAAGTCATGACGTCATTGCTTCCGATGCTGATGATGTATGTGGATTCTTGAAGCAAAAGATCAGCTTTAGACTTGCCTAATAATGCTGTTATGTTTCCTTGAACCGCTATGAATTGTTGGATTTGCTCATCGAAGGATACCACTTGCACCTGTAAGTATTTTGTTAAACATCGCACTTTTGTTAAGGGTTGGGTTAACTTGAAATACTTTTCTACAAAGTTTTTGCTTTTAGAGATTACTAGTGTGTTAAATATGATCAGAGAAATGATATTTCAAATGATGATCAGACTATTTCGACTAAAATGATTTAAAAGGTAGTATTAAGCATTATAAATACGTCTTGGGCGACTTTTTACCCATTTAACTTATTTTCTTTAAGATAGTTTTCTATCCGTTTGACCCGTTAGTGACTATACATAATGCAATCGACCCATTAATACTTTAATGGGTCAAAATGCCTCTTATCAAGAAAACCCTCAGTCCGAGCTGGAATATGGACTCACAAATAACTGTTTTCCTATTTCTTTACCAACACCAGCACCTCCAGAAGCAAAGTTAACCCCATGAAGTATATCTTTTGTAAAGTTCAGACTATCCTCAACAAGTGCAAGAAAGGGCCGTGGACTAATATCGTATCCAGCCAATAGTTGGACTGCACATTCAAGTATAGATACAAAAATATATCATATATCGCGTTCATCCTTTAAATATAAATGATTTTATGCATTAATCATACACTTAAAGAGACATTCGTCCCATTTAACCCGCCAGAGATAAATTTCTAACTCACACAGACTCGAATTGCCACCTCTAGATAGCTTCTTACCGATAGTGTCGGCAGGGTTGAGGCCATTGCTGAACCTTCCTGTTGCTACGCCCCCTGGATAATCTATTCCATAGTATGGGTGATCGACTCTTGCTCTTGCAGTACAGTTTATGAGGTGGTTGTTTGTTCCAACATCTACTGATGAATCACCAAATATGAATATAGGCCTAATGATTCGACTCGCTGTGCCCTTTGTAGCTGTTATCAACACACCAATTATGGATATGTATATTACGAGCAAAACAAATTTTTGAGCTATCCATGTAATGGCCATATCGAGTTAGTTAGATTGCGTGACAATAGATGAGTTACTTATAGAAGATAGAGCCTTTTGGATCTAGAAAGTACAAGGGGAAAAGGTTGAGATTATTAGTAGTCAATGAAAACTAATATGTTGATTATATCAATTACTATGATTATCCTTGTTTATGACCAGCATCACTATGAAGATTCGGATAGCTCATTACTGTTGTAAAATGTATTTCTTTATGGATAGAACTAAATATCCCCAACAGATGTGGTTAAATATAAGAGATTCCAAAATAGAACTGCATAAGTTTAGGGAAGTTGCATATGTCTTTAAATGAATAATAAGGTTCACAGAGAGTTCATTTATGTTGGCTAACTAAACTTGGTGACCAAGTAAGTTAATACCATTAGATTATGAAACTAAGTCGCACGAAAGATGACCAAGTGTGTTTGGGCATGAAGGGAACAAATTGAAACAAAAACTTTTTTTGTCACTTTGTTGGCTTTGTTGCAACTAGTTAGCATTTGATTGTGATTCTTAGACATCATAACAGTAACTTTGAATATGGTCATCCAAAAACCCCACAAGAAATTTCAGTAAGAAGACTTAAACATTTCAGTAACCGTGCTATAGCCAAACCATGACATGACCGCAAGACAAAAAGAAAGAATCCTCAAACTGAATGATGTGACGAGTAATAGCCCATAAGGAGTTCCTTAATATCCATAGTGTAACGTAAATTTACTGCCTTTATAATACTTGTGAGCATACCCATTTTCTTTTGTTTATGACAGCAGTGTTGACTCAGATTAGAAAACTTAGACCCCGTCACTAGCGTCGATGGTGTGATAACCATATCAATCAAGGGACATAGAGGTTTGTCTACAACTAATGTTAAACAACAATACGATTTTGACCTGTCATTTCTACATCTACATACAAATGTACAAACGTACAAACAACTACACCATTCAAGAAAGGTTCAAAACTAATTATACGTCTATCTATCATTAACAAACTCATCTACGTTGTTGAACAACTAAAACTGAACCACAGCTATCAAATTCACTAGAAGCCAAGAAATCACCTACTACACCAAGTTCGGGACACTCTTCCCAGTCACTGATTCCAGTAGTTAGAAGGGAGTCTCCTCTGCCACCTTTCCTACTATTAACAATGCGTAGGTTTCTGCCATCTCTCTCAATATCATACCTGTTTGTGCCCGTTGTCCACATACTTCTCCAGAAATCTTGCTTTCCTGATGTCACGTACCTGAAAATACATACAGTTAAAGAAGTTCTCATCGATTTTGTATGCCATCAGTTGTATTTCTTTGTAGTTAAGATTATCATATAATGCAAGAGAAACATATCAATATAATGTGTATTTGTTACTCGTGGTAAAACAGGTGGGTTAGGTAATGGGTCAGAAGGGGTTTGGGTCAAAACTGGTAAGATGGGTCAAAATGGGTTAGGTGGACCTGCTATTTTGACTTCTTAACTTGTATGTCATAGGATACTTTCTAACCCGCTCAAATTGTCTCTCTTCTAGTTAAGGTTTTAAGTTTAACCTTTTGACGCGTGTGCATGAAAATAAGTCCAAATCATCCTGTTTCACATAAACGGGTTGAAGTTGCCACCTCTACTCATTGAAGTAATGTTCGTTGTCTAATGTTTTCAACAAGGCTTATCCATGAAGTTCAGGAAAATGGTTTGGTCAACGAATCATAGTTATAACTTTGAACTCGATATAAGATCTTCAAACGGTTTAAGATATGTTTGAGTACTATAGCAGCCTTCATGGCCCCAGTGTACTTTCTACATAACCCGCATAACCCACCCATTTTGCCACCTCTATCTTTTTAAGTCGGAGATTTTGACATAGGCTTAAAACAATTAAGTGAGTAAATTATTTCATCATACCGGTGATAGAAATTCGCCAGGCGGAACTATCAGCTTCCTCAATCTCTGTTTCATGGTCTATGGCCACTAGAACATCATCCTCCTTTGGGAAACATTAATTCCCACATTAGGATCTCTAGCGGAGGTCGGAAGAAACCTTATTATAGTAAGACTTGAATGATGGTGTGTACTCAGACGTTTACAAAATCCCAATGCTTCACGGTCATCTGGCCCACCAAAAAACAAAGTTGCTATTTGCTGCAAAGCTTCGGAACCCGCAGCTTGTGTACCCGTAGTAGTATGTCCACGGTTTACAAGTATAGCTACCGAACATTGAGCGTTTCTCAATACTTTCTGATTAGTAGTTCTTATACCGTCTTTATCATTCTCAATTTTCCCATCTATTCGATGATGTTTATGAAAAGGAAGAACAATAAATGATGCGCGGACATCATCAGCAAAATCACAAACATCTTGATACATTGTCTTAAAAGGTGCTACTGTTTGAACTTGATGAATCATCATTTTCGTCTCTTCAGTGGACATATCAATTGCTTCATTTATCTCCACCACATCATTACTACCACAATCTTCATCATCACTAGATTCATCTTGTTCTTGCTCATAAAATGCTTTATTCTTTTTTGGTTTCCCGGGAAGTTCGATTAGATGCATTAAGTATGGGGAAATAGGAACATCATCGGATCCTCTTAGTGATAGAATGAGTCTTACCATACAATTGACAGGGTGGCGACTGTGCACACACGCGACCAGTTTTAGTTCTTTTCAGGACTGTGAAATTCCATTGGTATGTGTCTAATACCGATGGTATCACTTTCTTCTTGCTAGGAACCCGATTAGTGCAGCTGAGATTACAGAACTAATCACTACAGCTGAAACCATTAAGTTGTAGAATATTGAGCTGTTCAACACCTGCATCAACAATTTCTTTGACCTATTCATAAAATACAAAGGAAAATGACCGTACTAACTCTCGATCTTGAGATGACACTATACCAAACTGACCATCTATATCCCGAGATGTGTTAAGAAGTACCTTTTTGTCGCGAAGAAAATCACTTTTGTCATGAAAATCATCTTTTAGTTGCGACTATGACTTTTTGACAATAAAAGTTTACTTGAATTACAGATAAAGAATACACATTGCCAGTTTAGTACATCTCCAGAGGGTTAGTTTTTTTTTTTTTTTTTTTTACAGAACTGAAATAGTACATGAGGTTAAGGAACCACTTACTTTATTCTCCATAGCTGTTGTCAAAGTCAAAATATCAACATGCCCCTTCATGTTCATCAAAAAGCAAGAAGAACACCCTCGTTTAACGGTATCTTTAAATATCGACAAGCAGCAAGAGTCCCGAAAATCTTACCACCAATGCTTAACACAATCACCATAGAAACGATACCTATTCTTTTCAGCTCGTTTAGATAACTCGATCTGCTTTGAACCCCGTGTAACCAAAGTAAATCGGAAAATAAAATTATGAACCGTATATGTAAGAACAGCTAACAACGTTCGAGCTGATTTCCGCCCTTGGGAACATGTACCCCATTAAGAAACACGCTATAATACTACTAAATCCCATAGTTTCTAGTATCATAGCAGTAACAAGAATAACTGAGCAAAGTAGCATCACTTCAACTGCTTGAAGATTCTTTTTCGCCCTGTTTCGTTTATTAAGCCAATTAACTAAATGTTTAGTACAAAAATGATTCCCACAAGAAGTAATAGCGCACAAAAAGCCATAATTAACCAACCAACGACCGTTCGTTTATGTTTTTCACCAGATATTATAACCAAAATAAACACAGAATACATGTCACCAATCAAAGACGAGGATATAGCGAGTCGTCCAATATCAGAAGTTGCAAATTTTAAATCAGCTGCCAAACGGAACACAATGGGGGAGGCGGTGTTGGCTAAAATGACTGTGATGACTAAAGCTACTGTAAAATGTGACCCACGTGATCCTGTTTCTTCATAGACAAAGTAAGAAATGGCTGCGGCGAATAGGGTGCACATTAAACAACCAGAACATGCGATAATGCTTGCTGGACGAAAGTTTCTCTTAAAATAAGGTTTGTCCATTTCCAGGCCTATGAGAAACATGATGCTTATTCTACAGTATAATGCCATACTTTCATAGAAATCGATAGCAAAATTTTGAAAGAAGAAGACGTGTATTGATGGTGCTCTTGATAAACCTGAAGGACCTAGTACTAATCCTGCCTGTGATAAGAAATAAGAATAGAATAATGAGCTAAAACTGTGTAATTGAGAAGCAATGCAACTATTATGAACAACTAACAAGCTGATATTCTTTCTACAGTAACCTCGATTTTATCGTGTGTTCAAGACTGCTCATGATCAGATACATAGTTTGGAATAAACAACTCCTAAACTGAATATATCAAACTCATAATTAGATAAGTAGTTTGGATAAGAAATCCCAAACGCCCTCAGAAGTGATTATCTGCTGTATCAAAAACCAATAAGCAGATAAACAGTTCTGATAAGCAATCCCAAACATCCCTCGAACCACTGAAATTAGACCTCAAAACTAGATTTATATAACTCCAATTCCTCCAACCCCAAATCGCATAATTTCAGCTATGGCACAAAATGCTAATCAACACGAACAATGTATCAAAATTCTACAAAAGTGTTCCTTACAAACAATTTACACCATTCGTAAATAAATACAGCAAGCAAAGAGTCAAAATAATATCCCTCCTCTTGTATATTGATCATTTGAACGTAACAAAACACAATGTTCTATAATGAGCATCAACAAAACATGCAAAGAACGGAAAAATAATGTAAGATCAAAGAGAATGTGACATACTTACGAGGATCTGAGCAAGGGGAGCAGGCTGGCCCAAAGGTTTGAGAAAAATCTGAAATACATGAGAAAGAACCAAAATGGCCGAGACCTGTGTGGTCATTGTCAAGGCCGGGTTCATCATGTCATTATCATGACATGATAACTCGGCCGTTTCATCCACCCCGGTTGACATATAAAAAATTTCTTGTCTTCCAGAAACAATGAAGAAATGACGAAAAAAATTGGTTTGGCTTGGTTTACAGATTTCGTAATTTCGTGAAAGATGATGATGAATGTGGAGGATGATAGTGAAGGAGGGAAAGATAGACCATCCTACAAATTTGCAGTTTTTTCTGTTATTGGTGTCTATTTGTTTATGGAGAAATGATGGAATAATATGTGTGTTTAGTGACGGATCTAGAAATTTCGATCACGTGTAACAAAAAGTATTTTTAGGCGAAACAATAATAAGAAAAAATTTATTTGAACTTTTCTTGATATAGTAAACATTTGTTTGCTTAGCCGCATGGATTGTATAATTGTGGCATGTAAAGGTGTTACATGAACTGATTCGGATTGATCGTGTTAACAAATTTCTAACGAGGCCATTGATTGTTATTGTTTTTTGATATTTTTCCTAACAACTTGTTAGTTCTTATGTAAACTTCCATGACTTGTAACTTGCATCACATAAATATACAACCACATTATTAGTAGACTATAATGCCCCAAATAACCAAGTGCAGAAATTTTAAGACCAAAATTCAAAGTCCAAATTCTACTTATATGTATGGTCGCTAAGAATTAAGTTTTACATGTGATTGATCCCACATCGGTGGAGGGTAGAAAAGGGTTGAGAGGATGTCAATTGTTTAAAAGTTGGTATTTGCAACTGATCCCACATCGACCAGAAGATGCAAAGTGAGGAGTAGGTGAGGTGTATAAAATAAGGGGTTGGGTTATTGAAGAAAGCATCTTTGCGCTTGGGGCAATGACGCAGCTAATGAGGTAATAACCGAGGCGCGTCAATTGCTGGTTGAAAACTATTTCCAAACCCCCTCCTTGGCTTTGGTTCTGCCTTAGCCATCGAGAATTTCTGGAAGGACTCCCTTTTATTAGGGTAAAGTCCTACAATTTTCAGTCTAAATTTATGGTTCGTATCATAAGTAGCTGTGTATGCTATTTAAGCATACTTTGCCAAAACGTTAGAAGCAACATTTATATCTTAAAATCAATGGCTATGAAATTGAATGAACCGAGTGCTAACGAGTCCATATTTGCACTTATGGAGTTGGGCCTTATCAAATAAGCAAAGTGATAGCAAACATTTGCGACAAACATTCAGCTTGCAGCTGGGTTTTGAGGGGATGTGCGAAACATCATGGTCACATATAAAATATAGTTTGCAAATTGTATGCACTACCAAGTAACGTGCGGGTAAACCACTACACTGAGCGCTCCAAGTGGTCCCAACTGTTGTTCCTGAAGGTTGCTATATTCACTTTGTTAATGATTTGCTAAACAAAGACAACAAAGGGAATTAAGATTCTTTTTCATAATGTTTTGCTGATATAACATTTTTGTTATGCGAGCGGAGCATATAGGTTCTGAAATAAAAAAGGACTTAGTTATGTAAAACGGAGAACGTAGTTGACTAGTGTTTGTCATCGGGTAGCAATTTCGACTTGTTTACTCACGATTGATTCAAGTCATGTTTTACACCCAATGTATCAAGTGGGTAACATTGAGGTTCTAGAAACCGTTGCAATTGGCCTAAAATGAACCTAATTTACGAATGTGATATAATGTAATAATGAGAAGCTTTGTTTTCAATATTTGAATAGAAAGACCCAAATATATAAAGTCAAGTCCTATCATTTCCTCTTCAAACTTGCCATTCTTTTCTTTTCAAGAGGCCAAGATCACGACCAGGAATATATAACATTTCTCCAATTTCTAAACAAAAAGTGTATGACAAGAACACAAACTTTCTTGCTGATTTGTTGCTTCTTAAAGCCATAACCACTTGTGCTCATCTATAGTGAAGGTCTACATTAAACTTTACACTGAACTCTAAACAGTGTTACCGAGACAGGAATCATTGTTTTGGTTAGAGATCAAGAAAGAAGCTCAGGCTGCCTCCTCGGTGCGCGCAAAAAGATGAAAGAGGTACATTCAAATGCCACATGTTGCTCATTTGCCACGAGTCTTCCACTTTTGATGGGAAAGATGGTGATTTTCCTCCTCAAGTATCCCTAGGTGCTGGAACAACTCGATCATCATCATTATCATCAACACCATGATCCATGCCTTCTGTTAGTGGCTTCAGCTCAAATGCACCCTTGTTAAACTTCTAGCGACCTGATGCATAAACCTAGTTGGAGCATCACACATTCCACACGAAAACAGTAGCACATAACAGAGCCTAATTGGATATTTGGATGTATATTTAGTGACGACACATACCTTGAGCAAAATCCATACTTTAAGGGAACTGCTCAGGATTGCTAATTTTGTCTTCTTACCGGATGTCAAGTAGCTACACATGTACTTATCAACCCTCAGAATGAATTTGGGCCAAGACTTGGGCTTTCCAGGATCTGCTCTCTCCATCAATGCCTAAAACAAGCATAAAAAGTATAAACATTCAAATAGTTACAGCAATTTAATTATTTTGGTATTTTGACTTTTTGAGCAGATTGGCATAGAGAATAATAGTTTCATGTACTTGGAAGAATTACTCACAAGTGATCGACAAAGTTCATGCTCAATTTTAGAGTATGACGTCTCCAATGCTTCCACTCTCCCAGTAGCTTGACAACAAGAACATGGTTCACTTATCATATATGTCACACTAGGTCGCACCTGTCGAAAGTTCAAAAAAAGTTCATATTTTCTATTATGATTTATCGAAAATAAAAAAGTTTATACCCTTTTTCTAGTGATCTCCATTAGGCCGTGTCTAGACAGCTCTGACACTTTCACCATCGACCGATCTCTGCTAACTGCCTTTTTGACTTCTTCATACACCAATCGCTTATTTGCTAAAGGAATATATCATACAAATGTTAGAGACTTGCAGTCATAAAAAGAATAATTATTTTTTGAGCTATACTAAACACACAAGAGACTTACAGTCATCCAACATATCAATGAAATCCACCACAATAATCCCACCGATATCCCTCAATCGTATTTCCCTAGCAATCTGAAATCAGTTGACACCTTACCAATTAATTACATTCAGTTTGACATTAAAATATAGTAATCCATATTAGTATATCTATAATGGTGACGGGACTTGTCTTCAACTTACTTGTTTAGCAGCTGCAAGATTAACGTCTAAAATAGCTTTCTGTTGTGAAGTCCCATGACCAAGCATACACTGCCCTCCATTCACATCAACAGAGACTAAAGCCTCGGTTTGTTCTATCACTAGATAACCTCCATTTGAGAGTGGTACTCTACAAAACAAAACACATTTTTAACTTGAGCAGTTTCAATGTAATTTACATGAAAAGTGGAAAGTTCTCACCTCTTACTAAGCATGTTGTTCAATTCATCTTCAATATTGTATTCATCAAATAGTGGATTCTTTTTGGTGTATAACTCAACTCGTTCACACAGATCAGGAGCAATTTCTTGAAGATAGCTTGTAACCTAAACATCAATCACAGTTGTTGATTAAATAAGAACTCAAAATGTATTACTTTTAATACTCCACGTTACCTCATGATATGTAACCGGAGAATCAACGACCATTGTTTTCACCTGAAACAACCAGCTGAGTATGATTACATTATATACAAAAGCAATTTGTAACATCAAGCTGTAAATTGAATTATTTATGATCTTTAACTGTACCTTATCATTAAAGAGATCCTGGACAACAGAGCGTGTCTGACCCATGGCACCATGTAACATTACAGGTGTGGCACCTTCCACACCTTCATCTGCTGCAAGAGCTGCAGATTTTGCTAGTTCAATAATACTGTTCCATGTTAAAAGCAAGCTATCTAAATCTTTCTGCAGTTCTTCCATTGTATGACCAGCAGCAACCGTCCTTACGGTCAAACCAAACCCTGGTGGCTGCAAAGTCTTGGCTATGACCCGCAACCGAGTCCTCTCAAGTCCAGAAATTTTCTTGGATATATGAACACTATCATAACGAGTCATCAGAACCTGCATAGCAGTATAAGTAAGAGGTAGCAAAAATGGGTTTGGGTCACAAGATGTCATTTTTCGTACATGTTGATAAACTGGTTGGTTGGCTTGACTCGATCTTTTTGGTCCATTCTCTGAGACTTCTAACTAATAATCGATTTTAAAAAACATTATGACAATAATTATATGATTCTTTGAATTTATGTGATTTAGGAGCCTGTGTAGCATTCAAAATACAGTTCAGGCGACTTCAACCCATTTGTCATGTTCCCTTAGACCGACCGTTTGAGATAGAAAATTACCCAAATTGACTAATTCATGACATGATAACTAGAATTGATTAGCAAAAATGAGGACATTAGAGCAAATTCTATATAAGGCATACCCAGAATCTGCTTCTTAACTTTGGGTAAGCAGTAAGTGTAGGGCCTTTGGTTCCCAATCCTTCCTTCACAACTTGTACAATTATTTTAGTCCCTTTCTGAACCGGGCCCCATTTACTTTCATCTGAATTATGGGAACTTTCTATCACCTGATCTAAACGCTTTTTTCCATTAACTTCCTTAGCAGAACCAACCACATCAAAATCATCATTCATGTCATGCACTGCGTTAGAATCTAGCATAGTTTGAACTGAATTTTCAATGATGTCATGCTCCTCGATATTTTGTTTGGTTTTTGCTTGCTTTTTTCTCTGCTTTATATGGCGGCGAAATGGAGGAAATATGTAGGGCTCCCAGTTATGTTTTGTATCCATAAGTGAAGGTCTTGAGCACCCGATGTTTACAAACGCGCCACCCATGTGTGGAACAAATTTTGTGACTATTCCTAAATATACACTATCGGATTGCACATTATCTTTAACGGGTTCCAGTAATATTTCAACCAAATTTTCATCTTCCATGACAGCAATCCTTTGCATGGTACATAAAGAAGAGTTTATCAATATAACTTTGGTGACAGAGTCATGCAAACTAGCCTTACTCTCATCATTTTCTGGAACTTCCTCTAGTTCGTCTTCATTTTCCGTATCATTTCCAACAGCTTCTGAAACCTCTTCACCAAATCTCAACAAATCTGCAATTCGTGCGTGCTGATTTTGACTTTCTGACTCACTTTCTACAGGTGTTCCATTCTTGGAAATGTTTATATTTTTATCAAGGTCATGATCATGAAGTACTAGAGATGATTGGAATAGCCAAGGTTCCTCGACAGGATAAAAACTCACAGCATTTCCTGGGTTAAATGTGGAGTGAATCAAAGTATCTTCTTTACGGTCAACTGAGATCTTGTCTCTCACTGTTAGAGCACTTTTAGATTCGAGGATCCATGGCTCCTCTACAGGCTGGTAACTCCTGTGAAATTGTGCATAAGTAATGTCTTCAGTGTCAAACTTATTCTCAAAATCAAAATCCAAAGTCAACTGCTTTGAAACCAAAAGATTGCTTTTAGCATCATTCAAACTGTTTGCTTCATCTGTTAAATCACTGGAGAAATTTAAGTTTTCAGCAACATATTAACTAATAACTAGCAAGAATAAATCAAAAAGGACATTATCGTGTGGGTTAATACCTCTAGCTCTAGATAAAGGTTCTCTGCGGCTTCTAATCCGCGCCCTAATCAAGAATAAATTCCTGCTACTTTTTCGAGCTATATGCTCTAAAAAAGAAAATTCCGGTCTGAATCCCCAGGATATGTCACACAAAGACTGCATATCTCCCTTGGTAACCCAGCTAAACTTAGAACTGTCGCAACCATGTATCTGCTCAAATGAGTAAAATAATCAATAATAAGTTCAAAAAGATTCTGCTAATTCCCACAACTGAAACTCATTTGTTTACAGGTGATGTTCTCTCTGAAAGTGAAATGAATTTGCTAATTCCACACGTCTTGATGAATAAATTTCTTTCTACTGGAAACTTGGGTAATTGGTTGCATTAAACAAATGGGCCTCTTGAGAGATCGAAAATGCACAACTAACAAATACAAAGTGAAAGTTTATCAGCTGTCTAGATAGCCGATAAAGAAAGTGGTTTAACACAATCAAAAAAACAAAAATAAAACAGTTGGATAAAACAGTCAGATTACGTTAATCTTGCATCTAACAAGTGGCCGGTGGAACAAGAATATTAGTATGTTTTTTAGTTTCCAACCATAGACCAAAAAAACATGCCCCTAATCCTAATCTTAACTTTGCTTATGTAACATGTCACAGAAACTAAAAAAATATTTATTGTTTCCAGCTAATAGAAGCATATAATCAACAACCCATGTTAGCAAATTGAAGAAACAAGGTTTTGAAATTAAGCTACACATTATCACAAACAGTTGGGTGCAAACCAATACTGTAGCAAATAAGAACAAAACAACATATATATAAATCGAACCAAACATTCTAAGTCAACATAAACGCATCATAAAATAATAATGGGAAAAATGAGAAGCGAATGAAGAGGAAGGAAGAGAACCTACGAAAAGTGAAGTAGACAGTATGCTGTATAGGTCTGATGTTTTTTTAGTTTGCAAAGATAAGGAAATAACCAGGGGCAATTTTGTCTTTTTCATATTCTCTTTCTGTTTTGTACCAAAGTATAAATATATACCTAATGCATAAATCATTTGTACAATTGCATTAAGTACTTTTTCTCTTTAAATTATCACCAATCAATTTTTTAAATCAACTAATCAAATCATTAGGTTCATTTGTAGACATGATTAGTAGGTCTAACAATCATTTTTCTTTTCTTAAAAATCTCAAAACTAGCCAAGCTTACACACCCGGAAAAACCTCGTACCTAAAGCTCGATTAAGCTCTCGAGTCTAAACGAGGATTAGAGACATATACATATAGATGTATTAGTTTAGTTAGTACACGTATCATCAATATTTTATTTGTAATGTTATTCTTGGATCCATTATAGTTAAGCTTCTTGTTAAAATAGTGGATGCCTTTATTTATGGGGGTGTTTGTTATTGAGTTTGAAATTGGATTATTTGATTATTCACGATGCCAAAATGCACTTTTAGAGAATCTAGTGTTTGGATAGAAAAAGAGAAAAAGTGCTTTTCCACGTTTTGAAAGCTAAAACCTGCGTTTTCAAAAAGTAGGGTGGAAGTAACAGTTGCAAAACGCCATTTGACAAACTCACTTTTGGGGAAACGCAATTTTAGCCAAACACCCCCTATATTTGGTTTGTTGATCGAAATAAATTACCCTTATAAAAAAGTATTCATATACATGCATGTATGCGTATAATTGCATATGCACTTATTTATGTATGTATGTTAAAACAAACAAACGAGTTCGGACATAGAGTATTTTAAAACTGAGCTCAAGGCCTCAAGTTGAGCTTTATTTATTTGGTTCAAGTCCTTCATAAAAAGACCCGAGCCCAAGCTTATAAAGTTCGGTTAGTTTACACATTAACACATCTACTAATTTGTAACAAAAAAATCAGGTATAAATTGTGTCTACTCTCATTTTTGGAAAAAGGTCTTTATTGCATTTCCAAATCAAAGTTCATATTTTGTGATTTTACCACAATAAGACTATGAATATAATCTTAGAATTTTAAAAGAACTAGAAAAAGAGATGTGAAGTATATCTCGAAATGTGTTTCACTTCATGTGTTAATTTCATTGATTTAAGGTCTAGCTTAAGTAGATTTAAGCCATGATTTTGAAGTCGGCACAGATGACCATGCCTTTACTAACATACGTTTAACTGTTTAAGGCGTTTTAACTTCAATCGACAGGAAGAAGGTAATTGTTTTCTAAGTCCATGGTGTTTTCTTTCCAAACCGTTAACGAATTAATACATGAAATCTCAGTAAAATAATACGTAGAACTCATATCAGATGGTCATTCGCAGGATTCAAATAAAAGAGCGACACATTTACAGCAAATATATGATAGACAATGCTTTTTTACATATATGGAAATGAAAATATACTGCGATACACGCATATAGGTGATATGAATAAACGAATAATCAAAGTCAATATACTTTCAAAACCAAAGTTAAACTTGCTCACAACAAGCTTAAGTGATGACCTGTAACCAAATATCAAATTATACCAACATATAACATATATAGTATATCTTTTTTATAAAATTGAGCAAAATACTCTCCTTTCATGTCGTTTTAGGCCTAGGCTTTGCCATGCTTGAGAGCTTCAAAACGAGCAGCGAGTGTATCATAATCTGGCAATTTAGGATGAACCCGCTGCTGACCTTGTTTCATATAACCAGAAGAAGGCGCAGGTGGTGCAGGCCGGCTTGGTGGGCCATGGTTCATTCCACTAGAACGGTCATGATCATAGTCATGATCCATATCGATTTCTTCATCATATTCAGACTCTGACTCATCAAATTTGACAGATGACACACGAGGAGGTGCACCGTAAGTATGCCTTCTATACATCTTGTTGTCGCTCATCTCAGGTTGTTCATCACAATCTGAATCATCAAACTTGACACCAGAGGCGTTGTAACTGTATCTCCTTTGATCCTTTGTATTGTCTGATGAGATATGAGATCTATCAGAACTCTGTCTTGACGGTTTGGTGAAATTGATGGGAGGACTGCTGGAAAACGAGTCAAAATTGTTGCCATTTCTTGAACCATTTATGGATTCATGTGGTTGATTTGACTGATTCGAGTGTTTGTTGGCTAAGTATGCAGCAGCTTCGGCCGCAGCAATTGCCATCTTGGCTGACTCTGCAGCAGCTTCAGCAGCTGATTTTGTGTCTTCAAAATGCATTGTGTTCTGACCATTACTTGAGTATCTGAAATTTCGAGAGGAACCGACAACTTAGGTGCTATGGCTTAATATTATTTTCATCTACCATATGTTATTTTAACATTTTTAGTTTTCCTCGTTTAGTGTTATTTTCTAATAGGACTAAAACCACAGACAAGTAATTTGTCATATTTTGATGGAGTGTCCTAAACTTACAGCAGCATGTTTTAAGTCAACACAAGAACCATGGTGATAGTTACAAAGACGTATAGGAGGTTCTTGGTTCTAATTCACAACCAATGTAGGATGGAATGTCGCATTTTACCTGCGCGATGGTGGATTGTTTGGCTGAACAAATTGCTCGGCAGCGGTTTTTGTGTCTTCAAATTGCATCCCGTTCTGACCATTACCCGAGTATCTGACAAAACAGAAGAGATGAAACTGAGAACTTAGGTACTATTCACTTATTTTCATCTACCATATGTTACTTTTTAGGTTTTCCACAATGTTATTTTAACTTGGACTAAAAACCACAAACGTGTAAGCTGTCATGTTTTATGCAACATTCAAAATTTTACGCAGCAGGTTGACCTAACCTCTAAGTCAACTTGAGAACCATGGCGAGAGTTGTAATGACTTATAAGAGTTCAAAGTTCTAATTCAAAAGCGATGTAGGATGAGATGTCCCATTTTACCTGCACGGTGGTGGGTTGTTCTGCTGAAAAAATTGCTCCGATGTAGCTTTAACAGGCTGAACATATTGGTCAGATGTAGGCTTGATAGGCATGCTAGAAGCACTCATAAAAGTCTGAGGTCCATCCTGCAGAAAATGATGACATACATATTAGAAAAACACGAATTTAAGTTGGACATGTATGTGTATAAAAATATCATACAGTTACTTGTACATAGAGAGAGACGAACCAGAGTCTTTTCAGGTGGCTTGAGAAGTTCTGTTTCAGATTCTGCAGTGTCCCATTCAACCTGGTATTCTTTGGCTATTTCCTTTAGGACTTTCAGCTTTACTTCACCAGCAGGGGTTCTTACAGAGAGTTTCTCAATAAGCTGCAAAAATATACAAGAGTATCGATTATCTAAAATAGTTACCTAACAAGACAGTAAACAAATATATAAACATATTAATCAAAAGTTTAGGAATATCAACATTCTTTACCATTCTGTTAACACCACAGTCAGGTCGTAGATCAGTAGCTGCACTGACAAAATCTTTTCCATATTTCTTCTCAAATATATCCCTAAGCGCAACCAACTCAGGAATTTCAGAACACCTAGGAGCCGCAAATATTAAACTTGATATCCCTTCCTTTAGATCTGCTGGGCACTCCTGAAACACATGAAAGCAAAATAGTTGGTGCTTTTGTTGTTGTGGTATACAATTATACAAAGGTTAAATTCCTTTACTTTGCTTGTAATATACCTTTGCTTTGCAATAATTGAAAGTCTTTGCACGATCAATTCACAGAAGAGTTCGATAAACTCATTAGCTGCCAGAATATTCTGTTCTCTCAACACATGTTCAACCTTCACATCAGAAAATGTCCATGTTAGCTAATAAGTAGAAATTTACTTCAAAATGTCAAAACCTAGAACTCAAATAGACTAATCCTTAATATATCTTTTAGTACCCAATGCTATTTATATTAGCTTAAACTAAAGTAGTACCGAGTCAGTAACTTGTATCGTTATAAAGTTACATGTTTACACCTTAAGGTTTGCATTACGGGAACATGGGGCATATATCGTACAAACATGCATTTCTAGATATTATTGTTGAATGCACAATGTACAAGTTACAGATGCCTAGTTGATCTCATCACACTTAAATGGCCAGATTAGGTTATGAAAAGGGTCTATGTTTCATCATATCTTTATTTGACATGGGCTCCTATTAGACACAGGGAAAACCCGAAACAGCTAAAATGGCCATCTAGTAGAGCATTATCGGGCATCAACATTCGAAAAAAATGCAGAATCATATAGCACAGTTTTTCACCAACCACTTGAATCAGCTATTTAATTTCTAACACACAAATTATAAGTATAAACTGAATCATAGTTCTCTGAACCTACTAATTTCCAAATCCAGAATTAAACATTTTTCGTACAATATATCTATTTTTTTAAGTAGTTTTATGCTTTGATAAACCATCTTATCCATATCTAATCCTATCAAAAATCAAATTTCACACTTCTTGTGAGTACCAATTACCAAATTTATAAAATCCTAGCATCACATTTTCGAAAAACATCTTCCTAAAGTAAAACATTCCTATTGTATCACACATTAATCAGCATTCAACTACCCATACCTAAAAATAAAGTGTCACACGAATTCGACCCCAAAACAACATAGGTAACCAAGAATCATATTTTGACATTTTTACCCTTACATTCGAAAAACTTTATATTTTTATCTAATCCAAACCATTTGAATACTCCAAAGCACCCCCTTTAACACAATTCATTTGAATCAACTTTCGCAACATAACCCGATATAACTAGAGTAAAACCAAAATGCAAAAAATGTTGATACCCTGATACGAGCAGTAGCATCTTGACCAGATTGAAGCAAGAGAGCAATATCACGCCTCATTTGCCTCACCACAACTTGTCTCTTATTCTTCAACAGCTTTATTCGCGCAACCGCTAGCTTCGCAGCCGTCTTACTGTAACAACAACATTTCAAATCAAACCCAAAATCCAAACACACCCAAATTATTTTTCTAAAAAATTGTACCATTTAGAAGTGTTGAAGCGTGTAAAGAAGAGTGCTAGTGTGATCTTAGCTGCTTTCTTCCAATGGCTTTTGGGTCCTCCCATGGTGCTGCTCATTTTGTGTGTTTTTGGGGGTTTTTTTTAAGGAGAGAGTGTGTGTTTTTCTTGTGTTATTTTATATTTTAATGAAGGGGTTTTATGTTTATGTGTGTAACGGTCGGGAAGAAAAAAATAGTAGATTAAATGGAAGGAAAAGAAACGTGGCGTGGTGTGAGGGGTCCACGGGTGATAATGACAGGAAACGGAAGCTCTTTTATTAGAGCATGGGGTATCATCACATGCCAAAACTCACTTTTTAGTGCCACCTCAGCACCACCTCATCATCCCCACTTTTAACACTAACACACTAAAACACCCCTTCACTCATAACATGCTATTTGGGCTCCACCACCCATCATTTTTTTTCTTTTTTTTTTCCAAACAAACTAAATTTTACTTATATTTTTGATAAAGAATATGTGTTTTACTCCTCCGTCTCATAATTATTGTCATATTTCCATTTGGGACGCCTCAAAATAATTGTCCACTTTCCATTTTAAGAAAAGCCAGAATCTATTAGAGAATATTCTATATTAGTGGTTGTATATTAAAGTGGACCCACTTTTATTAAACATCACAGATCTTGTCTCATGACAATAATTTTGAGACGGAGGAGTAGTAGAGAAAGTTGTGTAAAATTAAGCAATATTTATAATGTTTAAAAGGATTAATTTTGAATTTAATAAAAAAAAAAAAAAAAACAAACTTAGCCCGGCCTTTTCCTCCTTTCACTGCTTTCTATATGCAATTTGCATATGGCCAAAACCAAATATAATATTATACTATCCACACTAAATATAATAACTTAGACCCAAATAATCTTTATCTTCATCCCTGCACACAAAAAAAAAAACACCACACACACACTTTAAGCTAAAAACACACATACACTTCAAGCTAAATAACCATTTTAAATGAATAAAAATATAATAAAAATAAATAATCGCTTCTTCCCCAATTCACGCCGCCACTTAAGTGGCATTGGAAATGGCGTCGTCGGTTCGGTGTGGTGGCGTGATGGTGGCGGCTAAATGGTTGGACACGTCAGATATGGCGGGGGGTTGAGCTATGATACCCCATGGTCTTACGATGTAAAGTGGCTTTCCTTGCTAGAGAAGCTTGCTTTTTTTCATTTGTTTTTTGAGGAGACAAATTTAGGGGCGGTTGGGTTGTTGCTAGAAATCACAATAAGTATCGGATTTGGTATGGGATAAAATCACAATGGATATGAAAAAGTGTATTATTATGAATGTTTATGTTTGGTTGATAAAATATGAAATGAAAAGTGTATAAATATTTGAATTTTGTAGTGGAAAAAGAAAGGCATGAATGGATTTCATAAACATCAAATTGGTGTGTGAATGAATCTATATTATGATATAACCATTTCATTACTGCGCCTACAAAACAAACATCTTTAATCACTTTTATAGTTATAGTTATAATCTCATTCTCATAATGGGATACCAAACACACCCTCAACATAATTTCATGTATTTTTTTTTTCCTTTTTATTTTAATCTTTTTATCTTTCTTATTTATTTTACAAATTTTTTGTCTTTTTTCTTAACTCACGCTTTTATTCAATTCACCTTTTTTTCGGTTTTTTCTTAGCTTTCATATGTTTTAGTCTGCTTTCATACATTTCATTTATTTTCACACGTTTTTCATCGTTTTACTGGTTTCATACATTTCGTCTTTTTCGTATGTTTCGTCCGTTTCTTTCTTTTCGTCCATTTTCATAAATTTTCATCCGTTTTCAGACGTGTTTTTACGCTTTCATACGTTTTAAATCTGTTTCATCACGTATTCGTCCGTTTTCTTACATTTTCGTCCGTTTCGAATATCACAAGTGATATGCGTTGATATATCACTTGTGATTTTTGAATATCACTTGTGATATTCTCGAATATCACTGTGATTTTCATGTTACAAAACATTAGTTGAAAATCACTTGTGATATTCAAAAATCACTGTGGTATTTAGAATATCGGTTGTGATATTCATAATATCGAGAATATCACTCATGATATTCGTAAACGATGAAAACATCCGAAATCGGCCGAAAACATTTAAAACCAGACGAAACTTATAAAAACGGACGAAAATGGTTGAATATGTATGAAAACGTGAAAAAATAGACGAAAATGTATGAAAAGTAGATTAAAATGGATGAAAACGAGA